>JBCAUA010282581.1:0-19772 GCA_038406235.1 Peronia verruculata | reverse complement strand
CACACACACACACACACACACACACACACACACACACACACACACACACACACACACACACACACACACACAGAGATACATTGTAATCACTATTTAAGACATTGCAGAGTGCTAAAAAGCTGATAAAGAGTCCATAGATATTTATCCAAACAATATTAGAGCTGACAAATTAGTAGCATCCTTTTAATAAATCAGAAGTGATTGAAGCTCTTCCACCCTCGCTTTCTTCGTTTTGCGTTGAAGAAATCGACAGTAATTCTTCATCTTAATGGGGTTAAATTTGCCTTGACATCTGTTATCCACCTCCTTCATATTTTGTGAAACCTTTCACCGTGCTAAACGTTGACATCTCCAAGACTGGAAGGAAGAAAATGAAGATTTCGAGTTCAGAAACAGCATTCTAAGAGCTCCCCACTGACAATGGTTTCAGCAGGTTTTTCACCAAGTCAGAATGGTTGTCCGCTCTGTAATTTCCACAAACATTTTCTAGAACCAACAATCAGTCCACATTTAAGAAACACTGCAGGTTATTGGTTGATACAGTCATCCACATGCTGATTTTAGATTATCATTTGATATCACTTTATTTCTTTTTATTTCATTTTTTGAAAATAAATACGCCTTCACACTGTTTCTCAAAAGCTTAAAAAAAAACAAAAAAACATAACCAAAACTAATGGAAAATAAGCCGGGTGTCGGACAAATTGACAATATGAAAATTCAAGGTATGACTTAAGATTTTTTTTTCTTTTACTCATTTTTTTTTTCAGCTTACCCTGTGCATGATGTATAAAAGACGTGAAAATCATAAAATGTATGTGTTTGATATTTATATGTGGTCATTACCAATTTACATCAAAATGTCTGTGAAAAGCACGTTCTAAAATAACAATATTGTTATTATTGACATGATTATTCTTTTGATTATTCTACTGGTTAAAGACAAATAAAATGGTTTAGATTGAAGCAACGTGTTTCTCAAATGAGCAATGTCGGTCCTTTAACAAATGAATGATTATTACATTAACCCTTTTTGGTCTATATCTTTTCAGTGTTAACCGTATGTACTAATTCATGTAATATTTGACTTTGAACAAATTTTAATATGAACGACAGCGAGGTGAGCCATTAAATACAAACAATTTTGATAATAAATGCGAGCAAACTCGTGGAGGAAGTTGAACCAACTTTTGATCAAAGCAAATACAAGATATCCATTTCACATTTGGATTGACGTTCACCACAGAAACTGACTAACATCATTGATTTTAACGCGGGTCAAACGGAATGAACCTGCAGCGCTTTTGGTACTTCATGGTTTTTGTCATGAACAAAGAGGTGTATCGGGAACACGTCAGTGTCTGCCTATCCTGTGACAGGAAAATTAAGTGTGGGCCCTCAATCGCTGAAACGGGAACTGAATTCTACTGCTATTGTTTATTAATTGGAATTCTTGATTTTTCACGCTAAATATAAAATGATTTAAATTGGTTGACACAAACCTCATATTATAAAGATACACATTCAATTTTATCATTGGGCCTTGGGTTCAATAAAGACGCTTCAATGATAATAGAAAAGCCAGAGAAATCTGGTTTTTGATAGGAATGCTGCTACCTTCACCATCCACTCAGAAGAGCACAACGAAAAAAAAAAAGAGCAACTATCTTGTATAATTCGAAAGAGACATTTAATCTTTCTGGTACATAAGATAGTAAAAGAAACAAACATGACATTGAAAGAGTATGTTTGGTAGGAAAGGTAAAACCAGGCCGAGGTATACCATGCATGACTTCTATTTAGGGGGGGGGGGGTGCGGGTCCTGCAAATAAGGTTTTGGGACTTAAACATCAGAAATGGGATTTTCCTATTTTTACACACTTTGAATTCTTCTCATAACAGAAAAGTAATGGATAGGGCCAGAAACATATGTTTTCTACCTTAAAACGGCACCAACACCACCCAACTCAATGACTCTATAGAGAGATTATGAAAATTCAATTGCGATTTTCTCAATATGTATGATTATTTTACTTTTTTTCCCTAAGGCTTTTTTAATTCTCAACCAATTGCCTTCAGATTTGGAATATACATTTTCCACAGCATGTGTTTTCATAAAATGCATCGCTTTTTCTCAATTTCTTTTCCGTTTCTGAAGGAAAAGTGGCTATTTGATGGAAAATTGCGAAAAATTTACATCCCTCCATATACATATTTCAAAAATTTATAAAAAAAAAATTCTACGACATATAAAGAAAAACAAATGCATTTTGTCCTTTACATAGGATTATATTATTCATGTTCAAAATTACACACAATTCCATTCAATACTCTAGGCTCCTTAGGCTTTTGAAAATAGCCCATTTTCAAAACACAAAATCCAATATGGCGGGCGCTGTCATGGCAACCGGATGCAAAACAAAATTCTTTGTCCACACTTTTCCTCTAATTTGGACATGCTGAATCTGAATTTGAAGCTTAAAAAATCCCTGGTCCAAGCATTCGAAAAATCACTCTCAGGACACCCCCCCCCCCTTAAATATTAACCCAGTCCGCCCCAGACACTGGAGTAAGGCCGAGAACATAACTGGTCAGACATACCAACAGAAATCGACGACAATGTGACGGATTGAAGTAGTGAAAGAAGGAAAAGATAGACAAAACTGTCGGTGAAATCATAGTAACCTCCGACTGTCGCCCGCTGGCAGAGGTCAGTCGAACTGAAGTACATCTTCCATTTTCTTCAATTGGTCGGACGATCTTTACTCAAGTACAATCATAAAAATTGGAGTCCCTTTTTTTTCATCAAATTTTTAATGTTGATTTGATAACAAATTTGAAATCAATGACGAAAATTTGGGTAAAGATGCGAAGATATAAAGTGTTTTTTTGTTTTCTTTTAATTATTATTATTATTTTTAAATTCAACCGTGCCTAATGCAAACGAATTCGACGCTCCTTCGGATTCACTGTGTGGACGTTTTTCTTCGACAGCCGCCTAACCTTTGGTGCTGCTAATCGGACAGACCAGTATGTTTTCGGCCTTAATCTGCCTGTAAACGGCAGCCAATACTCTCTAAACCAGTCTCAGAGAGGTGCTGATGGTCAACAGAGAAGCAGATTCTACAGTGAGGACGAACAAAATCTGGAACAAAACCTTTAAAAGGCTTATGGACTCAAAAACTTCTGAATGAGCTCACATCACTGAATGAGTTCACATCAACTCTGGCACACAACATTGCTGCATAAAGATCTGTGTTTCTATTTACATAAAACATAAAAAAAGCCTACTGTGTTTGATACTATCCTATAAAGGGGATAATAATTGAATACTAAAACTCGCGAGACTGCTTGATCCGAATTGTACGTTCGATAGGATGACTCGTTCAAAACACCAGACACGGCGTTTTTTTAAGTAACGTTCAGTTTAATTATCCAAAATGTCAGCATCGAGTGCGCACAATTGCCATACACTTTAAGTCACAGGGGAGTATGTTTACAAAATCTTCCATGAAGACCATTAAAAAAAAAAAAAACATTCATTGAGTAGGGAAATAATTTTACATAATAAACGATATTGTCAAGGCACAAAGGTCACTGTCCTCTTTCACAATGCCATGTGTGAAACAATGGATTTTTTTTTTCACTGCCGATTGTATTCACATAAATCCCCGTGAGAAAGAATGCGATCCATGTCAACTTCAAAGAAACAAAAAAAACAACAACAAAACTGACAACATCAATAATAACTTCCTTGAATGAAGTGTTCCAGTCCGAGATAAGAGACACTGCGGAGGGCATTCTGAACCCGATTGGCGTCATTGATAAGATGGACCGATTCCCAGATCTCGATAACAGGGTGCCTTTTGGCTACAAAGGAAAACTGTCACTGACTTTGTGAAAAAATGTATCTGATTAAAAGTTTCTTATGGAAATTTGTTCAGTAACAAAGTTCCATGGATTTTTTTTTCCGCCATTAAACTAACATGAACAATCAGAACAGAAAGATTGGCGTTTCTTTTTGGATACTTGGTGTTTATATAGAAGAAACATTGCTTCCTTCGGAATACGTATTTCATTCTTTGTTCATAGTGGTGGCACCTGGTCTGTTTCATGTACGTTCTACTTTGTCCATCCGAATGTATATTGTTTTCTCTATGTACAACACTAGACAATGTGTGAAATCTTCAAAATGCTGCTTGATTCCGGGCGTACTTGCCACGATACATTTGCAAGGGTGTTAATAGTTATGCAAAGAGCCATGGATTTTCACCCTGATTATTTCTTAAAGTTATAGTGATATTTTGATTGCATTAAGTTATGAGGACATTCTGATATTCCTATTTCTTCTGTGACAGAATATGTATATATATCGCTGTGGGGATAGATAACCGCAATACTGGTAGTATTGCAGGTCACTACTGTTCTATGTAAAACATGGAATATATTTACATTTATATCGCCTTAGTATTGGTCAAGGCTTTTGCTTTAGTAAAAAATTGTCTCGATAGTAGCAGATTGTAAAGCGCTTACTGCCTATACTGTGCGGGAATACGCGCTATATGAAATGTCCTCTATTCTCATCATTATTACCATCGCATTTCAGACTGGCAGATCGACTACCATCTCTGATATGGTAGCATATGAAACATTTTGTTTATACGTTGTTATTATTACTATTTTTATTGTTATTATATTATTTATATGTTTTTGTTATCATTGTTATCGTTATCATTATTATTATTATTATTATTGTCGTTATTGGTGTTGTCATTATTATTATTTTCTATTTCTGCTTTCAGAGTTTGGTCGTTCCATGACACCCATAGAAATTTTAGACAGGGAGGCGCATCGTTTTTGGATATCCAACTCCACAGCGGATCATTGAGCATTGACCTTCCCTGTGGCTGAATGAGCTCATCGGAACCTCCTGTTCGCTCACCCACTGTGGTGACTTGAAACAGATACACTCAAGTGATCAACTTGACGATTCGACATCGAAGGATTTTTACCTAGCAATAGAATGTAGTTCATGTTATTTTTGTCTGAATTTTCTAGGACTCTATCACAAACCAAAAGAATCGTGACCATTTACCTATTTTAATCACGGCAATTGAACTTTTGGCTAAGTCCAGGAAACAACAACAACAAAAACAAAAAAAGCGATTCAATGAGTCAGTGACTCTCACAGGCTAACTGAGTCTCCGATGACTCCCAGCGATCAAGCTTGTATCTCGCTGGTAACGTCAAATAGTTGCCATCCTTATCAATAGAACTTTGTAACAGCAGCACTTCTGAGTGGCCTCTAGAACAGGGGTCAACAGGCGGCTTCTCTCGACAGGCGGCCGTTCTCAAAAGGCGGCTGTTATCAACCAGCAGCTCTTCCCAACGGACGGTGCTGCTTTCTACTGACCGCTGCTCTCAACGAGTCTTCTTGTGCTTATATCCCCAGACCAAGGCGAGAAGCCCGCGACGCGAGTGCTCCAAAGGCGTCTCCTGCTAGCCAGCACAGGGGGGAAGTGTCCCCTGCCCTCTGCGCCCCCTCCCCTGCCCAGGCTGTGAGCGCAAACACGGGTGTGGCTGCCCCGTCTGCCGGCTTCGCTGCTGAAGATGCCCATTGCTGGCCTTGCCGGATGCCCCGCCTCCTGCCGGCAGTCCACCCCGTCACCACTGACATGACACAGTGCTGGCCCGACCGGGACCAACTCAGCGGAGACCTGCCTCAGACTGGACACACACTGACCACCATCACTACCACCACCAACACCAACAACAACTACTACAACTACAACAGCAACAGTATCGCCAGATATTCGGCAACAACCACAAAAACGACCTCGTCAATATCGTCACTCACCTCCTCAATATCGTCGCTCTCCTCCTGCTCCTTCACTGCCTCATCATCATCATCAGCATCGTCGTCGTCATCTATAGCATCATCATTGGGTTCATCTCCATCGTCTTCGTCCTCATCATCACCGATAGCATTGACGTCTCATCAACAGTCATCGAGAGCGGAAGGATCTGCTGTCGCTTCCCGAGCCAGGCATCGGCCGAATGGTTTTACTCAGGCAAGTAATCAGCCTATTTTAATTTGGGGAACCGTTTGGAGAAAGAGAAAGAGGAGGGAAAGGGGGGGGGAGGAGGACTGGCGGGGTTCGAACTGAAGAAATAATGTTGAGAATAGGACTAAAGAGGTTGAAGTGAAAACAAACTAATGAAAGAAACTGCAATAAGCTGGACGATGTAAAGTAGGAAACTAGCAAGGAAATTCGAGTATGATATTGGAAAGAGATTAAAGAAATTCCGGTAGATGGAAATATGTAAAGATATCGTTATAGTTGTTGTTTGTCGTTGCTAGAAAAATGGTTTAAAACTAGATTTCCTTTACTTGTATTCGTTTTTTTAAATTTTTTTTACTTAACCCTTTTAAGACGAAATCGTATAAGAATGATCTCTGAGGTGTCTTATTCTTAACAGACATTTAGGTCAGACATTGGCTGTGTTTAAAACAAATGAGCTCCATGAACGCCAAGTGTTAACAATCCCAATGACAAGGTGATTAAAGAGATTTAGACGATAGCTGTTTTGCTTGGCTGTTAAGAAAAGCCAACAAACGAAGTATTCAAATCATGCCTCAGTTTCTTACGTCATTAGTCAATCATATACCTGCCCAGAACAAAACCAAAAACTTTACGCTTTTGTTTTATTTATTTATTTATTTATTTTTCGACAATCGATCTTTCCATTCTTTGGGGAACATACTAATGACTGTAAGAACAAAGCACTGACTTGTCTGTCAGCTGAGATGTGCATGGTTGAGTGCTAATCAAAGTCTAGAAAGAACTGCTGGATATCCTCATCCCTTTCTCGCCAGGCTTGCAATCTCTCTCTCTCTCTCTCTCTCTCTACTCTCTCTCTCACTCTCTCTCTCTCGCTCCCCCTATCCCTCTTTCGTGCTCTCTCTCTCTGTCCCCCTAACTCTCTGTGTGTGTGTGTGTGTGTGTGTGTTACGCTGAATTCTTGTAGTAGAATGAATAACATTTGTCAGTTATTGGCAGCCAAACAGGACCATTGCCACTACTGCATTTATTCAGGCATTGAAGTTGCAGCTACTAGATCTTTAAGTTGAAACTGGTTTCTTAAAAATATAATGGCTCTTTATTGGCTGTGAAAGGTCTTCAGAAAGCTCTAAGGAATGGGTCCGGCATTATTTGGTATATACATGCATGCACATTGTTAAGACAGCGCTAGATTAGGCTTATTGGGAAGAAGAGCACAGAAGGGTTGGGGTGCTGAGATGACCGATATGTACAGCTGTTGTTTCACACTGTGGCCATACTGCATGCGATGTGCTACTGTGCTATTTGTGATGTACATCTAGTTCTCGTGGCTTTTGCTCAATGCCAGATCTTTTTTTTTATCTCTCTCTATCTCTGCACAGGTGAGACAGCTGCCTGGTAGGTGTGTGGTTGTCGTGCTGCCGCTGCTGCTGGCCCTCCTGCTCTCGAGCCAGCCAGTCATGGGCAAGCCCTGGTACCAGGAGCAAAATGGTCACGTCACCTTCAACACCAAGTTCTGCGAGCCGCTCTCTACTGAAGAGCTTCAGAGACGCTGGGAGTCCGCTCCCTTGGACGAGAAGCGCACGGCTCCAGAACGGTGGATAAGCGACGATTTCATGAACTCGGGCTATCAGGGAGATGATCCTCACGTGACTCATGAATCCGATCTCATTGAGGAGGAACAGGAGTGGGATTCTGACGAGGAGGAATGGATCGGCGAGAGAGAGGAAGACATCATCACAGAGGACGGAATGATGGAAGAAGACGAGGAGGTGGTCGAGAGGAGAAGCTGGCGGAAGTCTTGGCCCTCCCGTGTGAGTAGCAAGTCTGACAGCGCCGGCAGTGAGAGCGGTGAATACGCCAGCTACACACCCAAGAGCAGACTGGACCCAGAGTTGTCCAGAAACAGGCAGACATTTGACTCAGATTCCTATCCCTACATGCGCCGGCGGCGGAGACGACGGGCCTCGGAGCGGACAGGCTCGGGTTTACCGGGCAAATACCACAAACGAGCCGCCGCTGATGAGGATGAAGAGGAGGAGGAGGAGGAGGATGTTGAAGATGATGACGATGAAGAAGTGGTGAAGAGAGACAGCATTGAATCCAAACGTAAAAAATCCAAAAAGGGCCAGCTGCATTTGCGACTGGCAGTCGATGGCAGGAACAAAAGCTTGAGAAAACAGTTGAAAAAGAAATTTCGACAGCGGGCGAGGAATTCTAGGAAGCCCCCGCCTTGGGAGTGCAAAATGATACATAAAAACATGATAATGAAAGAAGGCATTTACCCCCGGACTTTGGCAAGCGGGGAGTGTGCAACAGATAAGTGTTTCTATCGCTTGTATACGTGCACACCTCAGATGTACCAGGTGAAAATCCTGAGACGTGATCTAGACCGCTGCAACCCGCGACCCTCGCTCACCAACATGACGGAGTACGAGGAACATTGGAGGGCCGAACAGTTCAAGGTGGTGGTTGGCTGTAACTGTGACACCATCAGCCGGAAGCGGGGCCGAGCCAAGAGCCGCAGGAGGAACTGAGACATTGTGCTGTCTCTGGCACCTGCCGACATCTCAGGCAGACAAATTGTCTGCAGACATCTCATAGACTCACTGATAACTCTCAGTCCCAAGTTATTTCCCTCGCTAGGACAGTGATTGACGTGTGCATCTTCAGTCCCCCCTCCCTCCCTTCTCTCCCTCTCATCTCATCTCTCTCTCTCTCTCTCTCTCTCGCCTTTTTTTTTTCTCTGTCGTCTTCTCGCTCTCTCCATCTCTTTCTTTTTCGTTTTTTTCCCTTTCACTGTATATATAATGTTTCATAATCTTTGATAAGTAATTTTTTTCTTCTCCAATTTTGCTTTGGGTTTTGATTTGCATGGCCAGATGTGACATTCAGTTTCTACAATGATATGGACCGTCTGGTGTCATGCATGGACACTGTGTGTATTGCAGGGTGTCTCAAGATACTCGGAGCACAGAGAGGGTTTTTGCTCGGGTGTTGTAGTATTGGTCTCCCCTGCCAGAACGACTATGTAATATGTATGCCAAGTTACTGTCCCCTGCAGCAGTCGAACGGCTACAGTACTACCCACAGTTATGTCCTTATCTGTGAAAGTCTTGGCCTGCTCATACAGTAGACCAGACAATCATCCACACAGTTTGGAGTTTGATGGCACGTAGGGCCAGTATCTTCACTTCCAGCATTCTTTCACTCCCCGCTCCCCCCCCCCCCCCCCAATCACCCACCGCCCCTCACTGTGGTGCTAAGATTTGAAGCTTTATCGTACTGAATTGTTTGGTGCGTGTAGAATACATTTAAAAATAAATCTCAAATCCCTGAAATCGTAAAGAACTTGCAGACGCTGTATAAGTGCAGACTCTTACTGCGGATGAATATAGTAGGAAGTCCTCACAAACTACGTCAAGAGTAATCATCTGAGACAGAGATGGCCGGAGAGAAAAATGTGATGACCACTTAAATGGACAGTCGCAAACTGGCTCGCATCTCCTGGTCCAACAAATGGCTGTTTAAATTCACCACATCTTGGAGAATATTTTATTTAAACGAAACTGAAGTTCTCATTCGAAGTTATTGCAAATCCTTTTGTAACCCCAGGATAACTATTTTCTCTTGACATATCTTAAAACTCAAGACAAAGTCAGATGAGAAAAAGAAGCAACTACGATAGTGATCTTCTTTCTGCTCAGTGGCATTTTCTAAAGATAACTGATTATGTTTCTTTCTTCTCTTTCTGTTCTTTCTTTATTCTCTTTTAATCTTTTTTTTAAATTTTAATTATTATTGTTTTTTAATTCTACTTCGTAAGGGTGTTAGTCGATAAGAATTTTACGTCATTCGTTATAAGGAATGAAGTCTCAAGTTTTACTCTAATATCTGTGATCTTATAAAGAACTGGATTTTTATATGCTTTATATTCAACTATTGTACGCTGTCTTTTAATAAGAGGACTTTGTATTAAGTGAACGATGGTTTTATGGGCAAAGCGATTACTGACCGAGAGAAACAAAGTGAGCAATGGATCAATGAGTTACAGTGTTATAGTGCTGATTCTCGCAGGGTGAGCACAATGGCCGAACTCGATCGCATGAGCAAATTAATGAGGAAGTAGTCGTTCAGTTATCTTGACGTCAAAGTTTTAACACTCTGAGCTGTGAGACAAAGCCATCACAGCTGAAGCCTTTTAATGCAAAATGGTGAATTTGGACAGTCATTTGGCAGAACTAGCTTGGCTAGAACTTACATGGATTTTTTTTTTTTTTTAAAGAAAAAGAGACATGATACCATCCCATCCCTGCATCCACTCCCACCCCAACTTAACCCCCCCTCCCCCCCCCCGGTATATTATCACGAAAGGGCAGCTGAGTTGTAAAAGCAGAAAAGATGTACTAGTAAGCAAGCCATACAGGCTCCTCTGTTAACAGCGTCGAATGGACAGCTGAAAGATTGTTTCCTTGGAATTTTTTTGTTTGTTTTTGTTTTTGGCATTTTCGAGTCTTTCCTGCCGTTTTTATTTTTTAATTATTTTTTTAACCTATCTCTTCTCCAATGTTCTTACAAAATAGATCCAATGCATAAAAGGGTGAAGGATTTGTTTTGTTTCGTTATCTTCACAACTGACTGAATCTCACGTCAAAATTATTGAAAAGTCTGACCACGTGCGGGACAGTACGAGGCCGAGCCGGAAGTGACCAGTGTTTTCAGTGATGTATGGACACAACGGTTGTCCCACTCTCTGGACGGACGGAAGGACGGACTCCGTGGCCAGCAAGTGACTGACCAGCATAGATAGTTGAGGGTTTGGCTGGACACATCACCGTTCACCTCACGTCACACAGTACCTTTCTCCAAACCTGTAATATACACACGTGTATCATTTGTTGTGTCCCCAACTTAGGATTACAAAGCTGTTGTGATGTGTTATAAGCAAATGTCTATTCCACAACATTAATATGTAATATGTAATGTGTATAAATATATGTATGCCCTTTTATTCTACAGTTATGGTGTATGTTTCACACTGTACATTCTTTGTAAACAAAAAATTTGTATTATTATTTTTTTTCTTTTCAATTTCCAACCCAGATGAATGAAATCTCTGCATTTGGCATCATGGAACTGGTTTAAAATGAATTCTGTTCCTATCTTCCTAAAATCCTTCATCAGTTCAGTTCGACTTTTTTTGTTCACGACCAACATGACTGAGAGTAGACTTGTTCTGACTAAGCGAAGGGCTGGAAATACCCGTCTAATTTTGGCAGGAGGGGGGGGGGGTACGAACACCCCCAAACTATTGACTGTCATTGATATAGAAAAACTATAAAAATGCACGGGATCGGTGACAATTGTTCTTGCATCTCTTGGTGGAGCGGTAACAAATATCAGTGAGTGTTCTGTTTTCAGCAGAGGGGTACAAACACTCCGGCGGGGATTTCCGGGTTTTTGCTTAGTCGAATATGAACTATTTGACCCAGCAGTCCTGGCATAAATTTTCACCGGTTTTCCGAGAACGACAAATGACCCGGGTGAAATTTTATTTCGAGAGACGCTAAAACAATTTTCTTTGCACTGTTTTGTACAGCATTTTTGGACAGTGACAGAAGCGCAGAGTGAACAATGAAGATTTTGTAACCTTTGTGACATGTTACCGTTGGTGTAGTGATTATTACTGTAAGACCCTGCACTGAATGGCCACTGTAAAACTGTGGGCTCGTGTGTACATGTCAGTAGGTCTGGAGGCCACGTCGAGGTTTTGTACTGGAGAGACCTCAGAGTGAAATCCTGAGTCTCTGAACTATGTCGTTGTTGTTGTGGAAAATGTCCTCAGTGACTCAACTTTTCCTCTCATACTTTCTCCTCTTGTTGTTCTTAAACTGTGAGCAGATTTATATACATATATATATATTTATATTGATTAAGAAATGTAATTCCATTTTGTTTATGTTTATTAATTCTTTGGGGCCTGCCATATTTATTATTTACAATGTAGCATTCATGTCTATTCGCCAGACAAAGTATGTATGATGAGAGCACATTCGTTCCCTCGTGATGTGAACTGGCACGAATTTGCGCATAGCCATTCTAAATGAGCGCATTTTCCTCTTGTCAAGCTAAAACTAAAGTAAATCCTCCTCGGGCCTTTTTTTTTTTTTAATGTTCAAAATCAACGTCTGGTTGTCACACACAGGCAGGTCTGCTAAGGGTATGACGTGATCGACCAGTGCCGCTAAATATGTCAAGCACAATTTTTTTTTTCGCTTTTAATTATGCGTTTTGCTAATGCTTTTCTCAGCGTAACTGAATCTAGGGCACAGGACAAAATCAAACTGCTAACTGGCCGTTCTTCCTCACTAATCAACATTTATGTCCATCGAAATACAAAAATACGCGCATATTATATATATTTTTTAAAGTAATTTCGTGCCCAAGCAGGAGCGAATATTGAGACCAAGTCCTTCAATGTTAAATCATGCATAACGCACAGCTGAACCTAGTTTTTCAAAGGATAACTACAGCAATTTTGCTTAGTGCATCAACCTTTCCCAACGTTTACCCGTCATTATAAAGAATCATAATAACAGAAGCTCGCTTTTATGTGTCTATACGTTATGTCAAATACGAGGGTCAGTACTCATGTTTCCGGATTCGGAAAACAGAATTGAGCTAGATATTTGTTTTTTGTACAACTACAAATAATAATTATAATTTATATATATGTAATTTCCATACAATTACAGGTCAATGTCCCTTTCTAGAGAGTCTATGCCGACGTTAAACACAACGTTACTATGTGTGTTTTCCGTCATGGATCTTCGACACCGAGATTTCGAATTACGATCTATTGCGGCTGTTTGGCGGATTGTCATGAAGGTCGTAAGGCTGTTCTTTGACATTTCTGCTCCCCCAAGATCCCAAGTGTTCTTTTGGTTTGGTGTATTCACTCGGGGCAGAGGATTATTGGAAGACAATGATCGATCCGGTCGCCCGACAACCAATGTCACTGAAGAAACAACAGCTGCCGTGAAAACTATGATCGAGCAAGATGCAACAGTGACATCTAAGGGGACAGGACTATGACTGGAGCTTTAATCGTCACATGTTTGGGTAATTTTACATCAATACTTACAGATTTGCAAAGTGTCCGCCAGGTCGTCCCTCGCCAAATAGCGAAAGCAACAGCGCCTTGGTTTCCCCGTCATATGCTGGAAACAATTTAAGGGAGGACAATCTCGGCTTACAAAAAACATCCTGATGATGAGTCGTGGACATACATGTATGACCCCGAAAGCAAATTTCAGTCTCATGCCTAGATGTTTCCTGCTGAAAGTCCTTCAATGAAGATTTAGCAAATTCGAAACAGAGGCAAGCAGGATGATTGCTTTTGCTATCAGTTGAAAGGGCTATTTGAGTGCAGTTCCCATAGGAGGAGCCCAAACATTGATTGCATGTTGATATACGTTGCATTGCATCTACACAGTGTATTGAGAAATGGAGAGAAAGACCTCCGAGAACAAGCGCCCGAGGACTGCTTTGGTACCATGACACTGCGAGTGCTGACACCGTGACGGTGACAAAAGACTGTCAGGCTTATAACAACTTCAAACTCTCATCTTATCGCCTTTGCTCACCTGTCCTGGCAGCTTGAACTGCTTTCAGTTCCCATATACTAAAGAAAACGGCATAGAAGAAAGTTTCTGGCCATGGCAGAAAGCCAATCAAACTATTGATAAAGAGGTCATGTCAATGCCAAGGTCAATGTGGTAGAAATGTTTCAGTTCCTGGTGTACATGGATGAAATCCTGCAAACCACCCAAGGGGGATTCCTTCGAAAAGGTGGGGGAAAAATAAAGGGAATTTCGTTATTCTTTCTATCGTAATTTGGAAAACGTTCACAGTGACCCGCCTACCAGCAGCATGTAGGCTGCAGAGAGAACGAATTTGAAACTATAAACGCTCGGCTCAAATCTTCATTTCTTCCTTTTTGTCCGTTCCATGTTGAATGCTATATATAGTGGGGAGATAAACATTTGGAATAAATTAAAGAGAAGCAAATTAACATCGTACTTATACAATTGATGTCGTTTTAACCCATTTGCCGTGCATCCCTCGGCTCAGCTTTCAGCCCAGGGGACCACATACTTCTTGATCGACCAATACACACATTGTCCATGTTTGAGATACAGTTGACTTTGAAAGACTGGTTGATACATCAGTAAAACTGAAAACTCACAATTTAACCTGTAGAACGTTTGAAGCGTAGACGTGTGTATTTCAGTTGTGATCTAGATATAAATATTGCATGACCATTTAATAGGTTTAGTCACCTGAAAGATTTTCATTCCAAATAATAATAATAATAATTAATGCGTATTATGATACAAGTCGCCAAATCTTCTGAAAAACGTGAATACTGAGATGTGGATGCTGGATATTTCACTGTAAGGGGAGAAAAAATCACGAGCATTTGGGACAGACAATAAGTGACATCTGTGTCTTCGGTTAGATAGGATTCTATTTTGTCTTAGTGGTTAGAAATCTTCAATTTAATAATCCCCGAGCTACGTCGAGTCGCTGAGAGAATCATACATTTTTGGAACATGTAATGACGTAGCAGTCGGGTGTTTATTAGATAAGCGCTAATGTATAAAGGATAAACGTACATGAATACACTACACACACCGGCCTCCCTGTTCCATTTCTGTCTCTTACCTTGTAACGTCACTGCGAATCCCAAACAGACATCAACTTTATAAAGTTTCAAAAGGACTGGTCGTCAAAATCGTTTTGAGGCCAGCTTACTTTGTCATAGAGCACAGTGTTATATTATACTCTTAATAGTAGAACATAAGATTTTGGGAAAAACCCAACCCGGAATTACACCAAGCGTTTTCCTAGGTCATTAAAACATTAACACTACTCACTACTATTATTATTTGGAGGGCATCAAGGTTCAATAAAGTATGAGTCTGTCACTCACAGAGAAGAGTTTTAGTCACAAACTCCTATCCACCTTTGCAGGATCAAGCCAGAAAGTGAGGCAAACTTACGGCCGAGGCAAGGCCAAGGTTACGGGTCAATGGAATTTCCCGGGGTATTGGTGAGCTCTATTGTCTTGGGGATGGGTTCACTGAGAACTTTAGCGGGAGCCAAGACTTGAAGCGGGTCAGAGAAGGATGCGTTATCTTTGAACACTAATGGAAAGTTCACAGGCAGAGATGGGCAAATACATCGGACTGGGAATTCCCCGACTTATCAACTGCTGGTACCAGTTGTGTAAGACAATTTTCTCCAGAGCGCTTTCTCCTATTCAGTGAGCTTGTGGTAATTCATTGAATTGTACAACACAATGCGCTCTCAGCTGACGGCATGGGAATCCCATTGGCTGGGGCTGAACTGTTCCAGATAGTTTCCTAACTCGCTTGTCCAGGTTACCTTCCCCTGACCTCCTCAGTCCTGGCCTTGACCTTTGGATAAGCATTACAGACATGGAATCAAATAAAAGCATAGGGATTGGTTGTTAAGTTGGTGGTTTGAGTGTTGATTCCGCAAAGGTCTGGTTAACCAATCGTTGTGCTTTTGGTTCTCATGTTATTCTTATTTCAACTCTGATCAGTTATTTGGTCACCGATCGTTACATTCTTTACCATTATGAAGAGCATATATTAGCCTAT
Organism: Peronia verruculata; assembly: GCA_038406235.1. Taxonomy (NCBI): domain Eukaryota; kingdom Metazoa; phylum Mollusca; class Gastropoda; order Systellommatophora; family Onchidiidae; genus Peronia; species Peronia verruculata. The sequence continues at coordinate 4,021 of JBCAUA010282581.1, read as the reverse complement.
TTTCCTCGCGACGGATCACATTTATGTGAAAATCTTAGCTGGCTATTGGTGCTTATAGGAAAGACACGAAACGAAATGACGCCATGTTTATTTCGTAACAGAAGCGATGTGGTAGAACTGTATGCGGGATTGGGTTAGTTTTGAAGTGATATCCTGTACACGTCACATATTTGCTGTCTGTACTATTTACTAATCATTGTAGTTTTATTATTATTATTATTGTGATTGCATGTACTTATGTAAGAAAGAGCAAATTGAGGCGTGAACGAATAAGGATTATTTATTAGACAAAGTCCACAGTTTGGACGCGAGAGGTTTTACTAGATCTAGTTACCGCCCGAATCTTTGCCAGCTTCTACATCGTCTCGTTTTATCAATGAGACGATTTATACAACAGATTGTGTACACAACCAATTTGTTTGTCCGCTCTTCTTTAGACGAAGTACATATTTACACGACTAGATCAGCTGTAACTATTCACACATCCACAGTGGTATATTGCAGGCGTGATATGTTTTTAGATGCTATCTATCCACATATATATACATTTGCGAAGTTAGACATACCAGTTATCGATACAACTTGTATGTTCTGTCTGTTCACAAAACCAAGCATGCCCCCTATTCACACAACTACACATTCTATCTGTTCACAATGCTAAACTTGCCATCTATCCACACGACTAGACACACTATCTATCCACACAACTGGACGAGTTACCTATCAACCTAGCCAGACATGTCATCTATTAAACATACATAATGTACCTGTTTACACTCATGGAGGAGCTAGCTATCCACACCAAATGCTGTCTGTCCACATAACTTGTTATACCATCTATATATACAACCTGGCCTATGGTCTATCCACACAAGTGAACGAGCTACCTATCCACACAACTAGAAGTGTCGTCTAATTAAATAAGCAGACATACTATCAATTCACACGACTTCACATGTCAACGACCCATACGACTCCTGTGTCCAAGAGAATGGTTTAATCTTACTTATTGTCACAGATACACAACAAAACCCAGACACATTTATCACAGTGCACACGGCACTGCACAAATACCCACTTTAGCTATACCAACTAATGAATGTAAGGCGTCTGTCTACGTGTTTGTCTGAGCGCACGTCAGCGTGGATGAGCTAAAGGTCACGTGCAAAGTGAAGTATTGGATGAACAGAAAGTCAGTTTGCTAACAGTTTTATCTATAATATATTTGTATTAATTCTTTGTACCATAGATTTCAAAATGTCCCATGAAATACCTCATAGATGATATTGTGTGGTCCTTGTTCATTTGCTTTCTATTGGTCTCAATATCGCTAGCTTCATGTCGCTTGTGTGGCAATTCATTAAAAAAAGAGAGAAACTCTATCTGAATAGATTTATCTGGTGTCCATCCATTGAAAGCAAACAAATCTTTCCTATTTAGTCTTATTGCTATAGTTTATTTTAGCGTTACAAAAACTCTTCTAAATGTCCACTCATACGTTTTTATGAATAACAAAAACAAACAAACAAACAAACAAAAAACAAACAAACAAACAAACAAAACAAAAAAACAAACAAACAAACAAACAAACAAACAAACTATTATGATTTTTTTTATCTGCACGAATGGAATTACCTTCTGTCCCATGTGTCTTTACTTCAGGAATTTGTCAGCTGAAGCATTTTTAACGGAATTACTCCATGTTAATTTGTGCATCACGTGTTTATACAAAACATTAGATGGAATTGCGTTTAACAATCTGCAGCTTTTACGTTGCTGGGAGAAAAAAAAAAAAAGATGAAAATCTAGAAAATCTCTTACTTATTTCCTGGGTTCCCCCCCCCCCCCTTCTTTCCGTTAAATTTACCGTTACACGTAGCTAGAAACCCTCAAAAATAGCCCTCAAAGTGGCAAAAGGACATGAGAATAGTCCTAGTGAAAAAAATGTTACTAGATTTTATGAACAGGAGAGAAAATGGTCTCTTGTTTTCGTTCCATGTTTAATGGTACAGGATGGATATAGAGGTAAGTATTCTCTCATGCGAATGAGAGATTACTTTTTGGTAATATCTGTGAGCAGATCAGCACTGAGGAGCGGACGAGGGCATGAGTGGACATGTTCAAACTTAACTACGGGCTTTTGATGGGCGATGTTTCATCCGCTGCTGTAATGAAGCCGGCCATTCGGCATGAAGATAATGATATTATATTATTATCATGTCTGCTATTGTAATATGATGCGTTTTGTTATAGCTGTATCATGTGTAATGTTAGTTGTTCTCTGACTAAATTATCAACAATCTGTCAAGTTTGTTTTGTAAACGATTTATAGAATGCTTTGTACACTAGGCTAAATGATTGTTATATAAATATATCTACGTTATACTTCTATGTCAGGCTTCAGTCGATGGATGTTTTGTACAAATATAAATATTATTATTATCTTCGTACAGCTCTGCCATTGTTATCATCGTCGTCGTTGTCGAAATTTTCTCATCGATATTTCTGTTATCATTCATTGCCATCATAGAAATACAACCATCTTATTGTTTTCATGCCCATTCATATTAAATTGCACAATAACTTGTAACGCCTACCCAATTTCATCGTGTTTTTATTTCCATATTATCTTTTTCATTATCACGTGTTTTAACTGTTACTGTTTTACCGTTGACAACTGAATGGCCATGTGCATGTGTTCATCATGGGATCATGAACAATTGTGATATTCTTGACATCCTCCTCGCCCTTTCTGTGGACATCTTCTGACGTTTTCATTCTCACCCCTTCACTCTTTCTGTGGACATCCTCATCTCTTCACTCTTTCTGTAGACATCCTCTGACTTTTTCATCCTTATCTACTCACTCTTTCTGTGGACATCCTCATCTCTTCACTCTTTCTGTAGACATCTTCTGACGTTTTCATCCTTATCTCGTCACTCTTTCTGTGGACATACTCATCTCTTCACTCTTTCTGTGGATAGCCTCTGACGTTTTCATCCTTATCTCTTCACTCTTTCTGTGGACATCCTCATCTCTTCACTCTTTCTGTGGGCATCCTCTGACGTTTTCATCCTTATCTCTTCACTCTTTCTGTTGACATCCTCTGATGTTCTCGGCCTCAAGTTCCCACTCAGGCCATCCACACACCCTCCTTACTCGTCCTTCACTGTTTCTGCCACCCACATCGCCATAACACAAAACAAATATACACCTTGGTGAGATGTAGTAAAAATGACAACAACAACAATCATATACACTGTACCGCTTATGCCCGCACAGACTATACGCTCTGGAGCACTTAACAATCTAGTTATATGTAAAAAAAATTATCATAGCGACGCAAGAGGACTCTTAACTCTCAGAGGATATTTTCTAATGCTAAATGATCAACTAAAGGAGTGGCAATAGTAATATGTGTTATTTTTAAGATCCAAAATTCTAGATGCCCACATACGCTGTGGTATGACCGCCTGTGCTACCGTGCATAGTTAATATTTTGTTTTCACAGTTTAAAAAAAAAACCAAAAACGATGAAACTGGGGAACAAAAGTTATGTCGTAAAACTACGGCAAACTAATTTTGTTGTGAAGCCAGTTTGACATAAAATTACAACAGTCTATCCTTATACGATTACGACAGCAAACTGCATATTATTTTTATTTTCGTCTTGGCTGTTCAATTATGAACAACTATCATAAAATGCTGGCACCGTAAATTGCCGACACAATGCACGTGTTGACTTTTGGGGCCCTTTTGAGCTAGATATGGCATTAGGCCAAATGCAGTTCATAGGACTCGGCCCTGCATTTATTCTAGTGTACTTTGTTCATGATTTTTCTTTCAAATATTAATTTTTGTTTCAACAATAGTTGCAGAGTTATAAGGGAAACAACCGTTTTGAAAATATTGTAAGAGGTTTTTGTTTTTCTTTTATAACAAAGTTTTCATCATTGATCCCAAAATTCATTTCGTTGCTTTCCTCTCGTTCTCTTGTACATGTACATCATATAAAAGTATT
>JBCAUA010282470.1:0-19775 GCA_038406235.1 Peronia verruculata | reverse complement strand
CTGTCTATCTATCTATCTATCTATCTATCTATCTATCTATCTATCTATCTATCTATCTATCTATCTATCTATCTGTCCGTCCGTCCGTCTGTCTGTCTGTCTGTCCGTCTGTCTGTCTGTCTACCTGCCTGCCTGTATAGCGGCGTGTCTATCTGTTTCTTTGTCTGTCTACCTGTCTGTTTGTCAGTGTTATTTATGTAAGGTAGTTTTCTTTCCGTCCACACCGAATTATTTCTCATTTTGTCTTTTTAAAATACGTATGTGCCAAAAGTGCAATATGAGCAAACTGAGGACTTCCGAATAAAAGCATATTAAACATAATGGCTTCAAAAAGTGAAACCGTATTACCACAAAATGAACAATAGCAATGAAAGAAAAAAAAAAAACCACAAAGTAGCATCGACTAGAAGGTAGAGAGAAAATGAGAGAGAGAAAAAGAGAAAGAGAGAGAGAGAGAGAGAAGGAAAGCGGTTGGGTGGAAGGTGTGGCGGAAAGAAATGAGAGGAGGAGAAAGGTAGTTTGGGGGAGGGGGTGGGCATACAGAAAGAAGCAGTATTTGTCTAAATAGGACATGATCAAAACGTGCGAACGACCTTGACAAAGTCTACCGCCAAGCAAAGTCGTTCTCAGTGATACAGGAATGTTATCTTACTCGTTAGATGTCGCCACCTAGGGAATGCTCAGGACTTCCGGGTTGATATTATTATTATCAATGTAGTAATAAAATGATGATACATAATGCACAATAATAATAAAATTATTCTAATATCTCTATTTGTGATGCGAGCTGAAGCTGTTATTGTAGATCTCAGTGAATTATGAATTTGAGACTAAATAAATACGTATGAATAATAAATTCTCATTAACGATAAGCTAAGCTATGTAAGGGAGATGACCGCTCTATCTGCAGTTAGATAAAGGAACAAAGAGGAAAGAAGAGAGCGAAGTTGAGTTGAAGATAGAAGGAAAGGAAAATAAGGATATGAGTAAGGGAGCAATTAAATTGGTGATTCTAAATCCTCTCCTAGTAGGGGAAAGCGGTAATTGAATCGGGACATCTCTTGTAATAGTGGAATAGTTCAAATTTGCCAGGACTAATTCTGTGTTTTTGTGAATTAAAAGAGCTGCATTACGCTAAACGTTCTATTAAAAGTGCACAACTTTGATAAGGAATTTTTGATTAAAATATCAAATGAGCAGCTGACAAGATCGGATTGGGTTAAGGTTTAATGTCGCATCAGCCCGATTATTGCACCAAATATGGTAAATGGCGTAATCAAACAGTGTATGATGGACTGAGAACTATAAATAAAATAATACACCTATCAACATGCACATCTCCCTCATGGCTCCCGCAGGTCTACAATGTTTTAAAATTCGCGTTGGAACTGATGGTCTAATGTATGTACAGAAGCCTGTAATGCGTTAAAAAAAAGGGGGGGGGGTATCGACATATGAAGTCTCCTTTTCGAAAAGATAAAATGACAACAAAACGGCGAGAATGTTTGGGAAGCTAGCAAACAAGACAGGTTAAGACTACTGTGAAAGATGAAGAGCTGGTAGATCTAACATTTGTGAAGACGTTTTATCTCTGCTCTCATGAAATGCTTCTAAAATGTAGCACTGCATCTTGACAGAATCCTTGAAGGCCGGTGCTGATAAGAAGTAGTTTTGTTTCAGGATGTCTTTGCTGCATTAATCCGGCTAACCTTGTCAGTCGTAAGGAGAGATATCACCTCAGGTAACCCTAGCCAGTAAGACTTGCTGTGGACGTTATTTCGCTGCAACGTGTTTCCTTTTGTGGAAAAAAGGGCTGCATATTATCTTTCATATCATTCAACGACTTTTGCTTAATATAGTGATATGCAATGAAAGCACGACAAGTAATCAAGAGCCGTGTAATATGGAGGGAAAAAAGGGGTGGGGGGTAGGCCACAAGCAGATGGCACCTAGATAGAGTTTGTTCTCATAGAAGATTCGATCTATAAAACACTTTACAGTCTTTTACTGCCTAGACAGATCCGATGCACACACAGCGTGAGCTCAGTTATTTGTTGCCCTATCTCCATTTTCTGCCTTTTGAGAAAATGGCCTTTCTGTGTTCCGTCACTGTTTTTGCGCATTAGAAGGTCCTTTTAGTGAACAAATTTTTTTGTGGGCACGTAAATGCTCTTAATATTTTACTTTCATCAGTTGATTTTTAAAAAAATTCCACAGATAAACAACGGTGGGTTAGCAACTGAAAACTGAAAAGTTTAAAGGATCGGGGGGGGGGGGGCAGGGGGGGGGAGGGGCTTGCAATAGGCATATGCTTCAACTTGAGGTTGAAAGAGCAAAGAGCTAAGCACGATATAAACATGACATTGGAAACGACATATTGCTTGACATATGACATGACACACGATATGGCATATGCCATGACATATGGCATGATATGTGACGTGACACGTGACAAGACACGTGTGCCATGACATGTGAAATGACATATGACCTGACATATGATCTGAAATATATGTCATATGACATGACATGACATGATACATGGTATGACTGGGGGGAACATAGACCTGGGGGAACATAAACATGCTCCCCTGTCAGGCATCCATTGAGAGTTTCATAGTGGCTGCAGTTTTTACTTTTTTAACCCACTGCTGTCAAAGTAAACTCATTGCTCTAAATGCTGTCTTCTGTTTATATGGAATGGAATGAAAATTGCCCAGGCAATAAAGATGAGCTACTCCATATATATGGAATCACATACTATTTTCTTCTTGTTGCAGAGGTAAGAGTGCCAATTGGATGAATTTTGCGGAGTTTTAAATTATCAATTGAAAGACCACAAAGACCACAATATTCATTTCTGTAAACTAAGCCAGTAATCTCGAATTTTGCAAACTTTCCCATTTAGAGAGTAAAACATGCCCATCAGTGATTGGCAAACTCGGCACAAGAAATATTGATTGTCAGCAGGAAGTGTTTAGATTATTGCCCAGTAAAGGTTGTCAAACTATAAGCGGAAAAAAAAAGTATTAACTGGCAAAATTAATGTATAATTATAGTTTAACGTCCCCCCCCCCCCCAAAGTATAAACGCATTAACTGGCAACTTATTACTGTATACACTTTAATACAATAGATATGATAATTATACCTCAAGAGTATTCAACTGGATGGGCAAAGGCCTTTGCCTAATTTTCATCTTCGCATGCGTTCTAATAATGTACTTGTAAACTTAATCTTGTTATAGAACATTCGATTGTATAAGTATATTCTGGTATAGTTTACGTATTGCCAGTTATTAAGATCTATATATCACTTGATCAAGATACGGGTAGTTTCTCCTTACCTTACTCTTTCATTTCTGTATTTTGATAACCGTTTCTACAGTTCGTTTTCTTTTAATCCCATGACAGTCCATGCCTATTTTCACTGTTTACTTTTTCTGTTTTTTCTTCTAAAGGGGGAGGGTTGGGGGGGGGCAGCATTTTGAGATCATTTAGTTGTGAACTGAGGCTCTCCTTTTCCAGTCCGTGGCCGCGTAAGACGCAAAATAAGGACAAATACTGTAGGAGAGGTAGGTTGGCGACATTTCAATATTTGAATATGTCTGTGTGCATGAACCTGGCCTCCTTTAATAGCATTTTATTAGCACGTTTTCCACTCTTTAATCTTTGTCCTAGTTATTTCTGTTCGGCTTTCTTGCCATGGTTTTCTGTAGTTATTGCACCATTCACTCTGCTGTGCAATATACATTAAGCGATATACACACCACATATCTGGCCCTCAACATACCCTCGATGCATTAACTTTTCAAAATCTGGCTGACTCTCATGTCAACTTGTTTCTTACTCTCCTAGCATTGATGACAATTAATTAGCTCTTTTTTTTCTGATTTCAGGTTAACAGACCTTTGCATTTCACCGCCATACCTATATTTGACTGAAGGGAAAGACATATCCCCGTCTTCCTGACATTATATAATCACCAAGAGCTAAGTTTTCCACGCTCAGCATTGGCAGGTCCAAAACCATTGAAGACAATGGCCGTTCAGTTCTTGTCTATTGGTGGCTTTCATTTCACTATCATAACTTTTGTGGCCATGGCAGCAACGACGATCGCTCAAGCAGAGTACAATCACAATCTCAAAGTCAAGTTTTTCACCGATGTCTCAATGATCTGTGATGACAATGGGCTAAATGTCACAAGCCAAAATAATATCAAATCACTTACCTGGATCTTTGCCGATGGCCGTGCCGTGGATGCCAATTCTATTCTGGATCCTACCAAATTCCGACTATCTGGTCCCGAGGGACCGGTCATTGGTAAATTCACCAAACTACGGGCCTACAACCTCACAGCTATTAACATAGACGACTCAGTGTTCGGCTACTATACCTGCATTGTGGTGTATGATTCTGGCTCTAGGCCTATCTCTGCCATCAGATGGGGTCTCAATGTTGACGGAGCCGACTTCTCAGACCTCATCGAGGGCTACAAAGAGAGTGCCATGATTGGTGGTATCGCTGCTGCCGCACTTTTTGTCCTGGTTGGAGGCACGTGCATTCTGTGGGAGTTCCGTTTTAGCAATCGTCGCTCGAACGACCGAAGCAGCAGCAGTGATGATACCATTGGCAAGCCCAGCAGTATTGAAGATGACGAATCGGTCAAATTTAAACAGGGGGCCTTCAACAATCAAGGGTATACTGAAGAAAAGAAAGGTATTACGGAAACAAGTCTGACCGTGGACACGAAGACTACAGTTGAGGACACGGTTAAAGTCGAAGAGGAGAGAGAAGATCCAGAGTTCAAAATCCCCAGATACCATCTGTAAAACTCCATAACCTTGGGTTCCTTGTCTCTTCTTCCTTGCATTTCACAGCCACCGTCTCAGCACAATGTCCACAAGTAGATTATCGAAACATTGACAGGATCTTCAAAGGATTCATAATCATTATGTTCGCATTCATTGCTTCTAATAGATTTAGTTATAGCCCATATGACGCTTCCGCTTCATTTTATAAAAATGTCTTAAAGTCTAAGATGACTATTTTCACTTGATTATCTGCTATATATCCGCACATTTAGATCTTCATTTAAGTTTGAGCAAAATTTAATATCTGAACACGATCATTTTCATGGCATTGCTATGTTGGCATGTATAGTTAATATATTTTAAGGCGCAAGCATTCGGACCAATTTCACTCATGTAGACAGTCACCTCTATATAGATACAGATGAAGAAATATATTGATGTAGTCTTGGATATTCAAAAAAAAAAAAAAGAGTCGGGGATAGAGATATAAATATAATAATATATTTTTTTACATACTGCTCTTAAATTAATGTTTTTAAAGAGCACATGGGGTATTTCTTGATCATTTCTTGATGAATACATGTGGTTTAGCAGTGACAGTACAGTGGTAACAATAATGAAAATGAAATCTACAACTGATAAGATATGAAAATGAATTTTAGGAAGTGGAAATTTCAATACAAATTCTACACTATATTAAGATAGGATCTGGAATAATGTGAAGAGATTCTAATTGCCCAGTATAAAACCTACAGGCTGGGGTGAAGTAATGACAGCTTGTGTGGACAAAGACAAATCAAGATGTTTTAATAGATTTGTTCCGACCGAGCGAACGGCTGGAAGTCCCCGTCTAGGGAGTACAGACGCTCCAAACTGCTCACTGTCATTGACTTAAAAAACAAAACGAAAAAAAAAAAAAAAACCCACTAATGGGACCGGTGCAATAGATTTGTTTCGACCAAGCGAAGGGATGAAAATTCCCGTCTAATTTTAGTAGGGGGTATAAACACTCCAAACTGTTCGCTATCACTGACACAGAAAAACATATGAAAATGCACGGGACCGGTGACAAGTGCTCTCTGAGCTCTCAGTAATAAACATCAGTGAGTGTCCTTTTTTTTAGCAGAGGTTTACAAACACTCGGTGTGGGATTTCCAGGGTTTTCCTTAGTCGAATATATACTATTGCTGTCGAATCTCGTGGTGCAGCGGTAACAAACACCAGTGAGTATTTTATTTTTAACAGGGAGTACAAACACTCCGCGCGCCAGGATTTCCATGTTTTTTTTTGGGGGGGGGGGGGGTGTCCTGAGATTTGATTGGAATTGCATGAAGCAGCGATTTTAAATTAACATGTTGGCCACTACCAAACATATTTCCTATTCGAAGTCATATAATTTGTAATCAGAGAAAAGTAACGTTATGTTGTAATAATTATATTATCTAGTGCCTTTGTCCTCAATGTTGTTATCGCACTTACTTGTTTTTTTAACATGTATGTATGTACATGTCCATATGTAACCATCATGATTATCCTTAAGAAACGTCTCTGTCAGGCTGCTGCCATCTTTCAAGCGATCGACCTATTGGCAGCAGCTTTCTTTGTCTGGTCTCTCTGTTTCTTTTCTTTCATTCTCCCTCAATTTTCTACTTTATAAAATAAAAATATGATTCTAACATTTTGTAAGTTAAAGAATCATTTTCAAATTCTCTATGTAAGGTAAGCTAGTAAAGAAAGAGAGAGAGAGAGAGAGCGAGAGAGAGAGAGAGAGAGGGGGGGGGGTCTTAAATGAAACGTTGGAAGATTTCAGTGTTTGACTACAACGATAGTAGTTCTGAGTAAAGTACCCAATAGAAGAATACAAGATTTCGGGACAAACCCAATGCGGAAGTAGGTCAGGTGTTTTCGTACTTCATTAAATCATTAACACGACTCAAAACTACTGTTATTTGGAGAGCATCTAAGTTCAACAGGCTGTGAGTCTCCAGTCATAACGAAGAGTTTTCGTCAAAAATTTCTTACTACCGTAACAAGGTCAAGCCAAAACGTGAGACAAACTTACAGCCGAGGCAAGGCCAAAGTTATAGGTGGATGGGATTCCCCGGGATATTGGCGAACTTAATTGACGTCTTTTGTTCAAAATCATAGTACTGAACAGTTTGTAGCCTGCCTTCAACTTTGTATCGATACTTTCAGCCTAGGTTTCTGTTTTTCTTTAACTCAATTTCAAGTTAATTTTCTCCGCGGTGGTTTATCTTTTCTCCATTGCTTCTTGCCACTCCCACATTTATACTTTAATCCATCTTCCCAACAAAAGTAGCGAGAGTACCAGCCAAAACGTCTGTAGATCTACTGGAGTTATTCTATAAAGGAAGTGACAATTACAAGTTCTACCTGCCACATGCCAGTTGCATGCATACATCAGATACGACGTTTGAGCCTTCACACAGTACAACGGACTTAAATTAAACATCAGTGCTGTATTTTCCTGTGTTGTTGTTGTCGTTGTGTTGTTGTCGTCGTTGTTGTTGTTGTTACTGTTGACAAATTCTCAAATAAAGACTAAAACTTTTCAATGCATAGCAGTTTTATGAAGTTAATGTTTGTTGCATTTGATTTATTTGGAACTCATCGTAGATATACAAATCTTCACCTGTACACAGCATTTCATGGACTTTCTTTTCACTTTTGTTTGTGTGAAACTATCATCTTAATCAATAGATTTAAAACTGACACATGCCAATGAAAAACGCATTCCAAGTCGAATCATTTTAGCCAACAAGGATCTTAATGACTGGATACAAAAGATATCCAGAAACACAGAGACAAATTGACATTTCCAAATATCCTCTTAACGTTACAATGCCCTCTGTCGTTTATGGTCTGCTTACAATAACCTCGTAGGACATTAAGCAACTTTTGGCTCTAAAAATGACGGGGAGTGGGGGGGGGGGGGGGGAAAACCTGGTTTTTTCCCCCAAAACAAACCCCCCCCTTGAAACGCCACCCAATACTGTACCATGAAATAAAATATCGCCTTGAAGCATAACGTATCTTTGCTTAAAACAATAAATTTTAATGAACATTTGAAACCTTGATGCTCCAGCAGTTTTTGTTGACGCTTTTATGATTAAAATATAATAGTATTGTCCTAAAACACTTTTGATTTTCCATAACTTTAGAATGAGACTATCGGATTTGATCAGTTTAGCATAAAGGTTTGTGCTTTAAAATAACTTGCTTTTACATAAAATACTCAAACAATTTTTAACTCTCAGAGTTTCGAGTACCTTGCTAACTGTACTTCATATTTTATTACATAATAAGCTTATATCACTCTGAGCTGCAGAGATTTCATCCACTGTTTTCAATTCTCTGAAATCCAGGCCAATTATGTGTTTTTGTTTTGCTTTTTTTTTTTTTCTCAGTGCGACAGAATCTCATAGGCTGCTGTTTGACATTCCTTTTAAAATCAATACAGTGGAGGATCACTGATTTCTTCCCAGCTCTTGAATTATTGATAACCAGATACACTTGTCCGATATTTTTCTCACAGATCGTTCTCGGTAATGACAAGGTCTGCTTTCATCAATGTTTAGGGGAACCTTTTGAGTGAGTTGGTCAATATTATTGAGGCTAACAGAAATATTTGGTGGCAAAAACCTAAATGGTTGATCAGTTCTGTCTTATGTGAAGATGTATCCATCCTGGTTTTGGTATTTAACCCCCCCCCCCCCCCTTTCCCCACTTTGCGCTTTGGAAATACATGTAATTCTCTTTCAATGCATCGAAGAACAACCAGAAATATTGTCAATTTGCGAATTGAATAAATAAATGAACAACAGATTCAATGTAATAAACTAGTAAAAAAGTAAAGAAAAAAAAAATACATAGATACCTAAATAAAAAGCCCGGTAAGAACACAGACGAGGTTTTGTGTTGTTGTTTTTTTTTTTTTTGTAGATCTGTTTACTTTGGTATATATGTGCCAATATGCACCTCAAAACTGACAGGGTTGCACGAATGAAATTGACAAAACATTAGAGCACTATCTTGGTGGAAAGTAAGACCAAATCTCGGGATGTGAATTATAGAGCAATGTCTTGTTTTGTTTTGTTTTATTTTTTTTTTCATCTTAGATCAAATCTCCCGAATAAAGATGATAGCATCGATTTTTTACTTTATTTACGTTTTTTTTTTTTTTTAAAAATAAAGAAAGATATAAACTGCCAATGTTAAAAATGAAATAACATTAAATATATATTATATATACAATATATATATATTAAAAATAATAATAAAAGATTGCTTGCTCTCGTTACACAACTTTTAACTATTTGCAATATGGATTTCTTTGCCATTAAGCATAAGACAAACGATTGCTTTACGTGAGAATATTAAAGGATTTTATTCCAAGACAAGGCAGAATCAAACTGAGGAGAAGAACCAGAGACGGATTTACATCATGATTTTTTTTTTAAACTATGATATTGGGGCCTCTTCGCAACCATCCACAAAAGGGCAACAATGACAATGAAAACAAAAGTTGAGTCAGGATTCTGCCAGTTAAGGGCCATGATGCCTCATTGAAGTTAGTTATCGTAGATTCGCCACTGAAAGTAGCACTGAGTTTCTGCTGCGATTGGGCAAACAAAATGGCATTTCGTCGCCGCAACATTTGTTTGTTTAGGTCTGGTAATGAAGGATTAAAAATAATGATGATGATGCTCCAAAGAAGAACCAACAGCTTCGAAAATTTGTCTAAGGGATATCAATGTATTCACTTTCTACCACATCGGATTCTGCACATTGCTATTTGCTTCATTTGTTATAGACCTATTTAATCAGCTGCAGGTAGACAGTCGACATGACATGTCTATAACATGATAACGTGATGATGATGATGATGAGGAGGAGGAGGAGGAGGAGGAGGAAGTTCATCTTCTCACTGCCTGAACCAATGATTGTTCTTTTTTTTTTTTTTTCGTCTTCTTTGAAAGCAAATCGATTTTCCTGATGAAGGCCAGGCACTCATATTGCAGACCATAGTTTTTGTTTTGTTTTAGTTTTTTGTTGTTGTTGTTGTTGTTGTTGTTTTAAACCCAGAGCAGACCGCAAAAATGAGCTCACCGTGTAGGAAACAACTTCGTACTAGGTAAACATAGGAACAAAAAAACTGTCATGTGGCAGCATCAGCACAATCGTCCATTAGTATGAAAAGGGTTAAGCTGACTCCGTTGTCTTCAACCGCTTGCTTAGTTGAGCTTTTTCTTCTCTGCCTGCCTCTTCGTTCTTCTTCTTCTTCTTCTTCTTCTCTCTCTCTCTCTCTCTCTCTCTCTCTCTCACTCGCTTTGTCTGCTCTTCTCTGTTGTAACTCGCCTTCTTTCTTAGTGTTTCTGGCCTTCTCTCCGTCTTTTTCTCTCTGTATGTATCTCTCGTTATATTCTGCCCATGTCTTTGGTTGTATTCCACTGTACCTCTCTCTCTCTCTCTTCTCTTTCCCTCTCTCAATCCCTTCCTCTCTGCGTGGGTGTATTAAAAAAAAAAAAAAAACTCAAATGTCCGTTAGTCCACCAAGATTGCTAGATTACCTTTCCATTTTATCACAACCAATGAAAAGGCGTGGCCGGATAATCTCTTACCAATCTTGCATAGTTAATGCACACTATTAAACAATTTTTAAAATCTAATGTTCGCCATCGTCGGCCAGGATAAATCCAGGCTGAGAGACATTTTTTGTTGTTGTTGTTGTTCAAACACGTCAACAGTTTTCTTAAATATAATTGTTTTGGTACACTACTCTGTTAAGATATGAAAAGAAACCGTCTCTGTAAAAGTAAACTCATTATTATGCTGGTATCATTTCATGTGCAAGTTGCTTGGGAATATAAAACATGTATTTAACTGGCTGACTGAGGAAACTTTCCGCAGGAGGTTGAAAAGTGAAATAAACATCGAAACTTGTAAAACATTCTGGATTTTTTTATAGAAGTAGATGAAAGGTATGTATCTATATCAATGTAGCTGTCCATTGTTATCATTATATTATAGTACTGTGAAAGCACGACAAGAAACAAAAATCTAGTAATAAACAAATGTGATTTATTCTAATTGGTTACGCCTCTGATTAATTTATTACTGCGCTGTAGCAGCTGATATTGGTGGACACGTCGGGCCTAGTCCGGCTGGCAAATTGATAATAAATTATTGAGAGCCAAAGGTGAAAATCAACCCTCAAGACCTCAAGGGTAACGTTATCTAGCATTTGAGATAAGTTTTATGAGACAAAGAGTCGTTGAAACGCACCCTAGGCCGTACTATTGCAGCAAACTTTGCCTTGCTAGATGGCTGGTTGAGAAATTAGCATAATCAAACATCTGAGCCCAGTGCAAGTGGTATGTTTTCAAGGAACCACGATGCTTCTCCGTTAAGAGTAAATTTGCTCTCTTGCGTCTAGGTAAGCAAGACTGTGAACGGGTTTCAAGTCGTGTCGTCCTCGCTTTCTGGTGCCCTTCTCCCGGTGAGATCCTGAATGATATAAATTTGAGCGTCCCCACATTCTATATTAAGGTAAGTGAGGTAATTCATTCGTGGCTCTTTTTATTTGATCTAGACAGATTATTGACACAGCTATAGTTTGTCTTGTTTGATTAAGATTTCATTTTGCATTTCATGTTTCAACATAGGCAGGTCTACACACAGGTCGCGGTACACATTTTTAATAAATATATTGCAAGAATTCATTTCATAATTAAAGATCCCAAAGGTTAGAGGTGGAGGGAGGGAGTTGGTGGGGGGGGGGGGAGCACATGTGACACCTAACCCATTTTGAGCAAATGCAATTTTAATTTTGAAAGTCTACAGATAGGTTATTATTATTATTATTGTTATTATTATTGCATGGAACATTAATTGTTATATAAATTATGATTCACTTCCAAGCATAATATATGTGTAATATCTTTATATTCAGTCTATTATTATTTTGGAATTCTGCTATTTGAAGACTCCTTGTGCACTTCAATATTTCATTTGCTAATAACAACTCTGAGTTTTTTGTTTTTTTTTCAGCTCGATTATTTCTCTGATCTGTCCATTTTACTTCCTACTTTTTCTCATGGTCTTGCCAATACAAACAGAGTCTCGGTCACACTATTATCGTTAGTCACTTATATATAACAATATATAATCTATCTATCTCTCGTATCTATATTGTCTTAACAGCATTATCAGTACAATTATTGTTTTTCTCACTACAACTAAGCTTATTCTTTCATGGGATCATAATTGTGACCATTATTAGCCCCAGTCTTGTGATAGTCGTAACAAACGAACAAAAATAAATAAATAAATAAAAAATGAACAGTCATTGGTTCTGGCAGTGAGCAGGTGAACTTCCTCATCACCATCATCATTGTCATCATGTATGCCATGTTATAGACATGTTGACTATCCACCAGCAGATTGGACTACCCTACCGTATCTCGTTTCTTGTAATACTCTTGCCTGCTTCTTCTCTCCTTAGTTAAGGATTCGTTGAAATCTATGGGTAGAGTTAATGAGTGACTTACTTAAACCTTGAAAAAAAAAAAATATATATATATATATATGAACTTTTTGAGTTGAGATTTATTCTAGCTGCAAAAACATCGAACTCCACAATTACACGAAAGGAGCACTCGGGTATAAGTGCTATATTTGGCACACATGCAGTGCAACACTACATATATACATATATTATCATATCATTATATAAATAAATATCAGTAATGATGAGCTTCTTTCCTCTCCCTTTTAGCTCCGTATCATCACTTATTATTCTACTTTCCCAACCGTGCTTTCCCTGGTAACGTTTATCACTAACTGTAAAAGTGAAATAAAACTAGCTGGTCTGTTGTAAAATCAGGTCAATGTGATAGCTGACCCCATACTGTTCGCAGTTGCTCCTACTTCAGTATTTGAACGTTCCGTTGTTTGAGTTATCTCGTTGTCATACTATATTAACCCATTCTTTTGACAGACTAAGAGGGCTCAGAACTAATGTGCGGCAAAGATTCTCAGGTCATTTCGATATTTCTGCTTTTTTATATTCTATTTTACCCCAGTCATTAATCCAAGAACTATCTACACATACCGGACAGGGGATAACTAATATCTTGCCTTCTATTTTTTAATAACCTTATTTATTATTCACTCAGGCTCTCTAATTTTCTTTTATTTCGTCATTCTCATTTCATTTTGTCAGAGAAATACTCGCTCCTTCAATTAAAGAGACCTATGAATGACACTCAGATAGTAGTAAATAGCTTTTGTTTTGTTTGTTTGTTTGTTTTTAAGTATTAAGTTGCGTATGTGTGTTAAATACTTTTCATAATTATGTAACAAATTACACACAGTTGAGAGAGAGAGAGAGAGAGAGAGAGGAGAGAGAGAGAGAGAGAGAGAGAGAGAGAGAGAGAAGATCAGTTTTCAGAATAAGAAATTTGTACCTCAGTGTGATCTTATAATTTTGAATATTCGCAGAAGTCTTGTCATTCTAACCTTCTAAGTGACCAGTGGCCAGAACAATCCCAGAAGACTCATTTACTCAGAAGAAAGATATACCAGTGTGAAGAACTTAAATATTCAGTTTGCAATGGAATATAGACAACATCATCAGCAGAGGTACCACTGCTACTGCCACTACATTGTACTGACACTGTTTGTATTAGTGCCGTGCAGTCCAGTGAAAGGACAGGAGGCCTACACACTGGACAAAACCATCCGGTACTACACAGACACGTCCCTGATCTGCGATCATTCCCAGCTCAACGTGTCCTCGAGAGCGGATGTTCGGTCTCTCAGCTGGATATTTCCGGACGGTACTGTCGTGGATGCCTCTACCTCTCTCAACCCACGATATTTCCGACTGTCCGACTCGGCGTACAATTTAACACTATTTCGAGTCGAGGACGATATGTTTGGGCATTATACTTGTATAATTGTTTACACCAATATGACCCAACCTCTGTCCGTTATCCGAATAGGGGTAAACGTCGACGGAGCTGATTTCACGGAACTGATTGAGAAGTTTGAGGAGAATGCTATGATAGGGGGCGTGGCTGCCGGAGCCCTTTTGGTTGTGCTGGGCAGCTCGTGCATTCTGTGGCATTTCCGGTATAGCAACCGCAAGAAAATGAATAAAACCGAGATGGAAGACCATGAAGAAGATATTCAGGACACCACAACTGTAAAGAAAAGTCACATCTACAACAATCGAGCTTACAGTGAGGGCAAAGAGGACATGGACGAGGAACTGCAAGATGTGAGAATCGAAAGGGCTGCTCGGCGATGAGATTCCAGTGTAATTTATGAAATCTGTAACACTACAAAGAACTTACACATGATAGTTGTCTCGCTGTGGTGTATTGACACAATATACGAGGCATAAATTATTATATTAGTTTAACCTAAACTACTGTTCAGATACTGATATATTCATATTATTTGGCCCGAAATCAGTTCATTTGGACTCCCGTGTAATCCCCCCCCGCCCACCACCACCACCACTCCCCTTCCTCCTCTTCCTTCCCCCTTAATAAGTGATAAACAACTGAAATAAGAAGCCGTATGGTTTATGTTTCAGAATATTTCCATTTATTTCTATCTTCTTGTGTGTCGTCCAAAATCAAATTTAAAATACAGGTTTTCTTTTCATGAAATAAATAAATTTGTAGTGTTTGGAGGCATTGTTTTTCTAAAATAGTATGTTTAGAAAGAAACTCTTCTCCTATTAATAACGATATTTACATTTTTTTTCAATCATTTCTTTTATTTTGCCCTGAAACAGCTCAAACTCAGTAGGTTATAACTGTGCTAACCTCTCTTAATCTGCCACTCTGCCCATCTGTCTGTCTGTCTGTCTGTTTGTCTGTCTGTCTGTCTGTCTATAGCCTGTTTATCTCTCTTTTTCTTTCTGTGGCTCATTATTGTATGGTCTATAATATTATATATATGCAGCATGCAATGTTATGTCTCTTTTGCTGCTTTGCACCCTATTCCTAGTATTTCTCTTTCTCTCTCTCTCTCCCCCCCTCTCTCTCTCTCTCTCTCGCTCTCTCTCTCTCTCTCTCTCTCTCTCTCTCGTGAAGGGCGAAATCATTTCTAGATTTTATCCCTTACTAGATTCGCGAAAAACAGATAAGTGAAAAAAAGTAAATACACTCTGGGATATGGAGTATACATGTATGTCTCTTCCTTATGCTTTCTAACTGTTTTGTATCTAAAGGATCTGCCTGAGCCAGCTCAACGTCCAGTTTACAGTGTGTTTTCCATTTGTCTTCTCTCCAGATCAAATATAATACACTGACTCATCCGGTTATCCGAACACCAGTTCTATTCAATGTTGCCTTGTATGTTGCAGGAAAGGCCGTCATCGATATCGCGTCCTCTCAGACCGTCCAGTGCAGCTATACCCAAGGTTTCAGCACTCACGACCCCAGTCAGTACTAGAAAGCTTGAAACCCACGCGACCCCCTACAATTGGCATCTTGATTTACATTTCTTTTTTATGATGGAGAGAGCGAGGAAACATCTAAACACACACACACACACACACACACACACACACACACACACACATACACACACATTTATTCAAGAGTTCTTTAGTTATTTGTTAATGAACTAAATTTAAAAAAAACATGTTAAATCATAACAACAACAACAACAACAAATGTAGTTGATGAAATGAGAATTTTATCCCAAGCCACTTCTATAAAGGTCACGCGAGTCCCTGTCAAGGCTTTTCTGCTCCCTTGGGGGTAGCCATCCAGCGGTAGGGATCCCTGGTCTAATGTCATAAACACCATAGATTGGAGCATAATCTAGGCCTTCTGCAAGAATGAGTGAATGCCCTCTCTGGATTGTCATAAATCTAGGTCTGTTGCCGGTCAGTTTTCACGCTATCTCCTAAAACCTCTATAAACTATACACAGACTGTTAGTAAAATGAAGAATTAATCTTAGTTCAAATCTGTTGTCTTTGTCACAATAACCGTGCCAGAATTGTTGACGCTCCAAAGAAAGTAATGCCAGCAAACACGATGAGATAGAGAAGAACATCAAAAACAACAACGACAAAACAAAAGTAAACACCCACATATTAATAAACAACGCAAAGACTCTCTCTCTCTGTCTCTCTCTCTCTCTCTGTCTCTCTCTCTCTCTGTCTCCCTCTCTCTCTCTCTCTCTCTCGTGCACACGCATACACGCGTACACAAGTTTTAAAAAATAATAATAAAATATGCAACCACGAATGTCACAACCAGGCCCCCAGACTCACCCGGCTTATATCTAGTCTATGAGCTCAAATTGAATGAATTCGGAGCTGGCTCTGTTTTTGGTCATAAGGAGAATAAGAGTTTCCGCATGTGTCATCATGAATGACAACATTAGTCAGATTTAGAGTGTTCCATCAAACATGGTAGATTTTGTCATGAGAAGCGCTGCCCGAGTAAGGGATTCATGATGAGATGGATTTTTACCCCTTGCCTTATAGCCAAAACAGGACATTACACACCCGGCAATCACTGGTATCCGTACCGAGCAAAGTTTGAGAGATACCCTAGTGTCCAATATATGTACATGTTCTTCATTGTATATGGAAATGTGGCCTCTTAGAAAACGCGTCTGATTTCTTATACCGTGTTGACCAATACGATCAGCCTTATTATTGTCAAACATGTTTCAACAGGATAGCAGCGCCTACAGCTTCGTTGTGGTGAATCTGCACTATCAAGTCAATCTAGGAAAGGCCAGTCAATCATGAGACAGTGGTGATTTACTACACTCTAGTTCTATTATATTGATCGGCATGTACTACTTTGCATAATACGGTGTGAGACTGTCTGCTTTGGATCTGACAACAGAGGAAGGACCAGACTAGAACAGGTGGGCTCCTTACCTGTGGGACTAGACGTCTGCCTTCATGCCGACAGAAGCGTTGTGAGTGTGAATCCAAGAGGGTGAACAGGTGGGGAAGATTTACAACCTGCTTTCTTTTTTTAGTCAGCCAACTGTACACTGGTACTTGGGTAAGGAAGCGTATGATAAGATCTAGCCTCCTCGGACAAAGACGAGTATATTCCGAAGGTCCCGTCTAGGCCTTATTATGTGACGCAGGGGGCAATTCAAAATCGAATGGACAGTGAATGCTACTCCCCTGACCAAATTTTCAAATTCCAAATTCCTATACACGACTATTTTTCTCACCAAATTGGGCACGCATTTAAAGCCCAGATAATTCTACATTGTAAGGCTACGTAAAAAAACAAAGGAGGAGGAAGAACGAATACACAGGGATGTGGATCTATACTCTCTGGATGACACTAAGGACGGAGGTTTTGTAAAGGTACTCAAAGCAAAACAGAGTGGGGCGTGGGATCCTTTAACATAAATCTAATACCAGTATTTTGAAGATGGTTCAGTCTAGGACAAGGGAAGGGCTTAGATGGTTTCTCGCTCTCTGGCAGGAGCTAATGAAGAATTTCTAAAGATAGTGGGGATACTTTGTTATTGCGTGTTAATGTTTTATACAACCACTCCAAGACTAAGAGAGCAGAGAGAGAGAGAGAGGTGGAAGTATACACCTCACGAAGGTTATTTTCCGTTACAAAGCTACGGATGGAATTCTTGGTGGAGACATTAATGTTGGGTGTATATAGTAACAGTTGTACGGTTTTAATGGTGATCCATAAACGTTTAGCACAGATGAACATCTGTTGAAGCCTCCCGCCGGCCTCAGTCTAAATACAATTTTGGAAGCGGTGAGATGTAACTTTGAGAATATAATCCTATTTGTGGACAATAAAGAAAGAAATTATCATAAAGCAACACATTTATTTTTTACAAAAAAGATAACGCTTTATTGGAATGACTATAAGAGAAAATGTGTGATAATTAGAGATATAGCAGTATAAGAGTACATAAAATCTAACTATGAGATGGATCAATTCACCAAGGACAATAATTCCATAAATTCGATATTTCTCGGCATCTCAAGAAAGACATATAACAAAAAGAAATAATGCCAGCACTTCAAACACTCTGTTTAAACTGAAGCCCAGAATGCAATTAAGATACGAAATAATAATAACAAGAATACTAATCATGATAATCATGATAAACTAAAGGAATGAAAATGAAAATTCTGTTTTTTTATTCTCAGCGTGGAAACTGTAGATCTTCTCAGGATTTGATGGTTTTGCTAAGATTCGGAACGTGGGCCAAAACAACGAACACAAGAAAATAATAAATAAATAAACAAATAAACAAAAGATAAATACTTTTAACACTGAATGAAATGATAAATGAAAGTACGATTACCAACAAACAGAATGAAATCATCGGTGTGAAAAAAGACACTGGGCACATGAAACAAACAAACAAAAAATGCCCATGAACATTCTGGGTACAAATAAAAGCTAAATTTACAGTCATAAAAAATAATAATAATAATAAATGTAACAAAGAAATGTACACAGCAGTCTGTGGTACACAGTGACCAGTTTTCAGGAACAGAAGACGTAATGTATAATAATGCACGAAGAAGCAGAAGCTGCTGTTATGCTGGTTCCAGAAAAGGGGAGATAAACACAAGAATTTAGTTCCCGAAACAATTTAAGGTAAATAACTCACCGCTGCAACTGAGAACTAGCGGGACATGAAATTAAATGTTCATAGGCCTACTTATAAATGACAATCTTGTTTCCTATTCTGGCTTAACAAAATCTGGCTCCTGACTAAAGCTTGACTTATGTTTAAACAATCATGAAAAAAAAAGGCAATTCAGTCAGATGATTGGAGATTTCTATAGGATGAGGATTTTGTTATCTCTTCTGAATTAAAAATATCTGGACACGAGATTCAGAGGAAGGAAAGTTTGGCCGCCCAGAACATGTTTGAGATAGCCACCTTTAGAAGGTCGAAAAGCTTAGATAAACGGTAGAACACGCAATTTACAAATAAACTAAACTGTCATAGTGTCAGTCTGATTTGTATGTGTCAGTGTGTTTGAGTGTGTGTGTGTGTGTGTGTGTGCGTGCGCGCGCGCGTCCGTGCGCACATGTTATTCCAATTATAAGAATAAAACAATGGTCACGTTCTTATTATCATTCATTAAAATAATTGTTACTATTTCTTTCCAAGACAGCCAAGCTCGAAGAAGAATGTGCAGATCGTGTTCCATTAAGGTAGGCCTATATGCGTAATTGTGTAGCCTACTGTGTACCTTTAATAGGAGTCTTTCTAGATCTTGAAGAAGCACCTTATTTAGCCATATTTGCTAGTGCGTGGAAATTACTGAGTGCTCATTTATGTCAGTATATGCATAAAGTCAGATGTTTCCATCTAAGTAATGCGTGTGCTGACTAATTTAAATGAAATGCTGTTGCTTTTTGTTTTTGTTGTTTCCTTCACGTTATATTATGTTTGTATTGGAGGGATCCTTCTGGAGGGATGCAGAATATATGTATTTCTCAAGTTAAAAAAAAAAAAAAAACTCTGAAAATAGTTTTCTCTAAAAATAGCTTTCAGTATCACTCAACCTTTTGAAAATTCATTCAAAAATCAGTTGTAGTTTTTTTTTCTTTCAGCCTAGAAGGATCTTATAATGCATGAGCAATATCCTATAAATTCATCTAACTCAAACTTCAAATTTGACTATGGGGTTGGTTTTCTCAGAATTCCATGCGTGCATGTAATATGTAGGATATATTTCATATATATCTATTTCAAATTTAGATAAGAGGAGTTTTCAGATCTGACGTGCCACGGTTTTTACCACTGATGACATTTATCATATCGGAGTCTATCTGGGCCTAGTATTGCAAGGAGGAAGCAGAGACAAATAAAATAATTGCACTATATAGTGAAGGCGAAACAATTTTGTATTGGCTTTGCACATGAGAGCGTCTGTTCGCAGTT
>JBCAUA010282469.1:0-35278 GCA_038406235.1 Peronia verruculata | reverse complement strand
GGGGTATTGTTACAGAAATGGGGAAAGGAACAGGAATCTCCTTTCTGTTGTGTTCTGGTTAATGTAATGCCATATCTTTATTGATCCCAAACATACTCGATATCACCTTAAATTTCTCTCAGGTTTCTGTACGTGTCGCACTCTACTACTTTCACTGTCATATATTTACCAGTACCACAGCATAAAATTGTGACTCTTCCGCTAGTTAAGAAGAGCAAGATCTATTGCAAAAATAGACCAGACAATTTTCTGGAATGTACTTTTATTTCTTCAGACTAGCAAATAGACCAAGGAATTGTAAATAGTGACTGTGAGTATTGATGAACATATTTCCCAGTTTGCCTTATTTGGAAATTGGCTTACTGTGCTGAACACAATATGCGTAAATATCTGCTGTGTGCATAAATTCTTTGAGTGGATACTGGTGTGAAAAATCCCAGATTTTTTAAGAGAAATTCCTGATTCAACCATGATGAGTTTGGCAATCCTGGGAAAAGTGAATTTTTTTTTTTGCTTTACTTTTGTTCAGCACACCTTTCATCTGGCAAAGGAAGGTCAAAAACAATCCCCTTTCATCATGAATCGTGCAAAATCACAAGGATTTAAAACTGCTGCCCTCATCTGGATATACTCACTATTATTTCCTTACATTTTCTACCACTTATATCGTGTGGTACAAATAGTGGTGATAGATATGTGGCTTTTGATACTAATTGATGAAAGTGTTACTTTGTGCTTAGCAATAAGATCTGCTAATTCTTGATCTGAAAAGAATATGACTCATTGAGTAATATCTTACTGATAAAGTTTGATAATTTCTGGTGGCATAGAAACTTCAAAACTAATGTTCAGTTACTAACTGATCAGTACAGTATGATGATACCTGGTCACATAGAATGAGAACCAGTCTCAAATAATTGTTTCTTGTTGGTGTTGACAGAAGTGTAGGCTACTAAATCTAGTGCTTGAAATGAACATATTAACAAGTGAACTGGAGGGTGGTAAGCATTGCCATACTCTTTGTTGATGTTGTCTTGTGGGATCTGAAACTGCATGTCAGAAGCCTGGGTTCTTTCAAACATTATATTATCCAGCATCATCCTTGTGGCCATTTGCTGCTTTCAAACATAGTGAGTTATTAAGCATTAGTCCACATGGCCATCCCTTTCACAGGGTATAAGATTTTTAATGTAGAATAACAGTCATGAAACCAAGGGTGTGCTACCCAGGTGAAACTTACAGAATGAGATTTGATGTTATTATAATATTAACTGTCTGATCCTTTGTACTTATATATATGTTTGCAATAAGCCATTCATTGCTTCCTTTCCCATCATATGTTCCCTTTTATGACATACCAGTGGACCACTCAGAAAATGTCACATTTCTGTTATAATGCTGTTGAAAGGAGCTTTATGGTTCTGTCACTGTGGTATGGTAAATTTGTTCAGAGGTTCGGTGTTTGCAAGAAGGTTCAGGGATGATAAATTGACAACTTTATGTATATGGCAGACTTTTTTTTAGTTTCAACTGGTTTGCCGGCTGATAATTTTTTTTTTTTTTTTTTTTAATTATTATTTCTTTTTTAATGCAATACAAGCCTCACACGATCAACATGAGAACAGAAGTACGGAAGGGTATGCTGCATGTGCTCTTTGCAAAAGCTAATCAATGCTTTTTTTTTTTTTTTTTGGTGCCTCATTTCATTTTAGAAAATTAAGTTTTGAGCGTTAGTTCCTAGAACATGAACCACCATATTTAGTCTTGTTCTTACATGATAAAAGCGGATGGAAAGGCAACATTTTAATCCTTAACAACTGAGAACAAGTTGAAGAAAAGACTGCAAGAAAGGGAGTCATCCCTGAGCACAATCTAGACTTAGTTTTAGGCCTTTTGAAAAACTGATGGTGACTGGCTAGACTTAGATTTAGGCCTTATGAAAAACTGATGGTGACTGTGCTGCATACATAACAAAACTTTTTTTTTTTTTTTTAAATAGTAAAACTTTTGCCAACACTGATCCAGTGGAAACTTGCACAGTTGTGTTTACTTAGAACCACAGGCAGGCTTAGTTTTGGTGTTTTAGAATTGCATGTAAATTGGGCTGAGCCGACCTGTCTGCTAAAATTTTCCAACTTTTTTATGAAAGCAGTTCGACATCCATGGAGGTCATACATGTCAAAGAAGTGACTAATTTTTGGCACTGGCAATCATTTTTTAACATGGTCATCCACTAAATTTGATGTGGAATTCTTACCTATACTAGTGATATATTGATAAAGGCAGATTGATTTGACATAGATCTTCATGTATTTATAATGTTGTACACCACTGTCCCCCGACCAGGTTATCTTCTCCAAATGGTCAGATCTATGCTTTGTTTGTACTGATGCTAGTTATTTTGTGTATCACATGGCAGTGATTTGGTTGCAATAGGGGATGTGGAAGACATTACTTCTCAGTCATTTTGTCTAATTTGATGGCTATTGACTTGGCCATTGCTATAGCTTATTATGTTCAAGGTGCACTTGTGAAATAATTGATATGTTCAAGGTGCACTTGTGAAATACTTGAGTTTCACACATTGCTGCAGGGTAAAGAAAAAAATGCCTTGTCTTTTGGGAAGCAAATTGACACCCCTGTTCCAAGTCAGTAGTTTCATGCTCTTTTATGTATTTAATTTTTTCATGTTTTTTTTTTTTTTTTGGAAAATTATTTTTTTTTCTTATGTTTGCCAATATGCAGAGGGGATACGAAAGTAGGATACAGTTATAAAAGAAAACGCACAGTGCTCATTTTTACAAACAAATCAGTATTGTTGCACATATATAATAGCAAGCACAGCATTCAGATTGCTTGTCCCAGTTATTCATATAACTTATAAGCCTGTATTTGACAGCGGACACTCATGCACATTTTTGCACAGATGTTTTTTTTATTAGCATCAGTTTTCTGATAACTCTGCAAAATGAAGTGAATCATGTCAGAACATAATTTGTTTAGTTTGAAAAAACTTAATGAATTGCCTGATATAAGTATTATTATACCTGTGATAAAAGTACTATTATGATTGACACTGAAAATATCCATTATGAGGCTAAATTAAAGTGCTTACTGCATGCCTACTTTTGTGCCTCCTCTGTAGATTTGTTTGTAAAGAACAGATTCATATGCTATGGCTTACTGACATTTTTCCTTTCCATCTTGGATGATTAGTCATAGTGAATTTGATTAGAAATGTTGATACTTTCTATGTCAACCATTTCTTATGCGGATCAAACAGACCGCCTTCCAGTGCTCGTAATGTTGATAGTAACACTTTATGCCAGGTAAATAGCCAAAAGAAGAAATGTTACATTATTGACATTCCTTCTTTCAAGTGATGTTTGAAGATTTATTTTACATTATGTAGTTCACATTGTGTAGTTCACACCACTTATCTGGGTCAAACAATAATGATGTTCTACTGGACATGATAGATGATATTCAGCAACAGAAAGGCACTTTCCTTTATGAAGATATCACATACTTATATCAACTTCAACATTTAAAGTTAAAATACTCAAAGGGTTGATTCTCACATAAAAATCCTACATCTGTATCTTGGTATTATTAATATGCATGACATGGTTGTGTTTCGTACTTTGCCATCGCAAAAAAAAAAAATAATAATAATAAAGTGATATAGAACCCTGAAAATTGTGAAAATTATTTCTGATTATTGAAATTTAATATGAAATGTGGTTTTACATTCGCAATGCTCCATTTTTTTTTATGTTCATCTGAGAATGAGAGAAAGTTGCCTTGTCCGCTTTGTGAAACAATCATCCTGTGTAAATAAAATCAGCATTGTGCAAGTTACTTTGTCTGGCTTCTTATTTTTTGTTGATAATATTGATATAGTTGTTATAACGGTGACTACCAAATAATCTTCCATATTTGAAGTTGTTTTTTTTTTTTTTAATGCTAGGAGCAGTTTATGAAACCCTAACTTGAAAATGTGAATGATGTGTATCTGTACCTGGCTTCTCCAGTCTTACGCTTGAGCATAAATTTGCAGGAACTCTTATCTTAACCCACGTCCTGTGATGGTGGTATATATATATATATACCAAAGATGACTCACTACTCAATGACAGTGTATACATACGGACTGTCTCCTGATATTTCTTGCCATTTGCTGAGACTACCCCAATCTACCCCAATTTTGTCATACTGTCATCAGTGATAGGCATGACTGCAGCTCATTTTACGATCTTTCAACACTCAGTAAAAATATTGGTACAAGTGTGAGACTCAATGATGAACCGCTGTTAGAAGATGGAAAGGAGGAATAGAAATCAAAGGTCACATGGGCTATTCAAGTCCTCTCAACAAGAGCCTTGTAAGTCTACAATCCAACATAAATACAGTAGAAACCTGATGAAACAGGATTGCTGGGACCCCTGTTATAACCAACATACGATGAATTAGAGGAATAAAACATTACTAGCTTATTGCCTGATTATAGGAAATGTTTGTTTTTCATCATCTCCCTTAATTTAATTCTTTTACTTTTGCGTGATTCAGCAAAAACCACAATGATGACAGAAACAGTGTAACATGCACTTCATTTAGTACTAAACTAATAGTCAAAAGCCGTTGCAGAGCAACAGACCGCATTCATCAACAGATGACACTTCACTGGTCTTGTGCCAGATTCTCCCCCATTGGTCCCCAACGACAGTAATGCCGAGAATCACCTAGCCTGAATGCACAGAAAGCTCGAGGGTATCATATTACTGCACCTGCTCCCCTTCTATTTCCCTTTGTCGTGATCTCTTGTGTGCATTGGTATAGGGCTGGGGTGAAAAACTGAAAGGCAGTAATCACTATGGTGGTGGGGAGAGTAGGAAAGTTTTCGGAGCGATAAAATATGCGATGGGAATAAATCTTGCTAAATCCATGTCGTATGGTATAGTATAGCAGTTGAAGGACATTGTGATATTAAAATGATTACACAAAACGTGTACATTTTTGTAAAGGTTAAATGAGACTGACTTTTTTTTTTTTTTAAATTAAAAACAAATTTTATTGTTGTCATGAACAAGAATTTATGAAGAAACTGATCAGCTTTTTCTGTCCGTGGGCAATGAAAAGGGCATAACGCTCTCGTGAGGGAAGAGATGAGGCCAGCTTCATTTTTTCTTCATCTTCCTCCAATGTTGATGGGTAGCTCTTTAAATGAAGTTCTCCCATCCTGGAGAAGATAATAATCATAATAATAATAATAATGGCTAGAAATCTGTCATTTATCAAAGTCTTAAACAAAAAAAACATAATAAGAGTTAATGTATATGTGCATAACTTTGCTGTAAACACATAAAATACTTGTAGCTATCAAAAATGTAGATTGGTTTAAAAGTTCACATTGTTAAGAAAAGAAAATCACGAAAAAATAATAAAGTATTTATGCTGTGCTTATTCCCATACAAATACAAGCTCTCTAAGTGCTAAATAATTTGGAGATTGTTCAGATTATCTGATGTCACTGTGATTGAACTGAAGCAACGTTTGAATAGATAAGCAATTCTTACCTCTTCAAAAGCTGTTTCCATCTGGCATCTATTTGTGGAAGTTTGACTGAAACAGAAATCAAGAAGCTTGACATGATAAAAATCTACTTGTGTTGTGCATGTTAAATAGATCGACAAAATATCTGTACATTTCTCATCATCACTTCACAATTTCAAGGGAAAATTAAAATTGTTTACCATTGCTTTTATTTAGAAGGCATCTTTCTAACCACATGATGGAAACAAAAAACTCCATTTTTCAACTTCAGAAAAATTAACAAACAACAAAAATTGTACAGCGAATTAATTTCTTTCACATTCAAACGTCAGTTTCCAGTCTTCATCAATCTATCACTTTGCAGCAACCTAACATTTGGAACATATTGAACTGTAGTTTCAATACAATACATAAACTTCAGCTCTGTGCAAGTTCCACCAATCAAGGTCACTAAAAATCTTTCAATGCTAATAGTTACATGTATTATGAATCATAAATCAGAAACTTTTTACAATCATGCCTACCTTGAAATTAATAGGAATGGGTTAGGAGTGGGTCACAGAATAGTTTAATTAACAATTCAACAGGACCTAGGTTAAGTTTGGATTGGCAAGATCCTGCTGTTCTGCTGGACATTAATTGGTATTTCTCCTCATTTACACCCCTTAATACATTAGGGTAGCGTTTGCCAATAATAACTAAACCAAGGTCCTTGACCCTTACTGAATCTTGAAAATGAATACAGAGAGAACAACAACAACCAGTTACTCAGTATAACGAATCATGATTATACATGTTGTGAGTGTGTTTTGTGAGCGTACATATGCTGGCCCGTGGAAATATTGCGTCATCAAACATGTCCGAGATACTCTCTATCTAGGCACTCTGTGCAGAATGATTTTTGGTCAGACCTTGTGTATGTGAAGTACGTCACGTGCGCACTACGTCGCGGTTTTATGTAGCGATAGATCAAGTAGTTGTTATCTAGAAATTAGTAGCAAAGACTACTAGCTTTGGGAAAATTTCAGAGAAAGAGGGTTCCAGATGGGCTGGCATCTATATATAGGGGCTCAGGCCATGCAGTGATAGTAGAATGCAGTGAGCGCCATATGTATCGGAGTTAGATAGCTGCCCTGAGGTTTGTATTGTTACCAAGCATCTGCAATAAATTCAGCATCATTTCCATGTTGAGGATTCCTGTTGTTATTTCTTCATTACTGTGTGCGTCTCATCTGTATCCACCACCTGATCACCACTTACAACGTCACGACTAACGTCCATCAACATCCATTCAAAGTTCATGACATTCAGAACTTTGGCAGATATCCCATCTTTCATTGTCAGCATTTAAAAATCATTCAAAAATACAAGTAAATGAAATCTCAAATTAAGAGCTCTGGTTACAGTGGTCTCTGCCTAAGAACCCGGTCGCTGGGAGACAAAAAAGGTGGGCTCTTACTCTTAGGCGGACGGGTTCTTAGGCTGATTGAAAAGTTACACAACCCGTCTGACCACCAATTGTCTTCACTAGTATCATTAGTTGATCATTACCGTTAGCTAAAGATTTATCTGTGCGAACAAGTACAGCCTTCTTCCCTGTGTGTATGTTATATTAGATATAGCAATTCCTGATCTTTTTTAGAATATAATTACATCAATACTGCTCAGCACTTAGATGCCATGTGAATTTTCACAAAACGGTAACATTGATGAAAACATGATATTGCTATTCTACCCCGCGGATAATTGCACAAGTGACTCAAGTGTTTACAGACAAACAAAAAAAAGTCTGAGACAGGCACCTTACTATGACACATTATAGCCTGTGGGCCTATCTCTGTATTGACTTAGATCTACATGTACTGAGAAGATCATTGACTCTCTTCACTTGCCTCGCACTGGCGGCGATACAGCATACAGTTCAATGCTTGGTCCTGTTCGCTCACCTTGTGTTAGGTGAAAAATACACAAATACCTACCCACACTCGATTGACATACACCAAGACAGTGCACACAGGCATTGCGCCTAATCACACTCAATCCTAGTTTATTCGCTCACCCTGACTAGCCAACCTATTTTGTCCTCGATGTTATGTTCAGAATGTCTGTGAAAATTTACGTTCTCAGTCTGAAAACAACGTGGAAACATCATAAAACTGTTGACTTGACTCAAGGTAAAATAATGCTGCTACTAGCTTAGAGTTAGAGGGGGAAGCTCTGTGCAAGTTTTTTTTAGAGCATAGAACTAAATAAATATACCACACATATAGCTGACACCCTCCCTCCCCTGTGTGCCTACCAGAGATTGGGCCCCCTGAAAATGTGGCGAAAACTGGTCCTACTAGAATATATTAACTTTTTCCAACTCACCCAAGTCCAGTTTACATTCCCCTGACAGAGAGGATTCACTTTCTGCGTCGCTCCAGCCCTCTTTCTCTTGGTGATCTTCAAACTCTTGCTTAGTCATACTCAGAACCTGCAAAATGAACAAATCAGTCAGTACAAAATGAAAGCTGGCACATCATGGACATAGGAAAATGGAGAATCATGACAACAGTCAATTACAAACAAATGTTGGTCAACACATTTCTAATTAGTTTCTAGAAAAACACGTATCTGAGTTCAGTTGAATATATACTCATTTATGGTCTGTCATGATACATGTGCTGGTATACATACTCCACAGGTACAGATATACTCAACAGGATAATTATAAATTGCATGCGGGCCTTACATGATGTACATCAAATGTAACTGCAAGATTCTGTCTCTGAACATTACATTATGTACTAAAAGAACGTACATGCTGTTACATTCCTTGTGTCAAAATTTGGTCAAGATGGCCTGCTGCTTCCCCCCCCCCCCAATTGGTTTTGCTTTTTTTTTGTGTGATTTATCACAAAAAAAGAAAACTAAAAACAACAGTAAAACCTAACATATTATAAAAGAAATTTAAAAAAATAAATAAATAAAAAATGTCACAGTGATCATGTGATCATGTAACAGTAAGATATAAACACACAGCTTTTTAATCTTACCTTAAGTGACTGCACACAGGTATCATCTGTAATGATGCCATCTTTGCCTAAGACAAATATATCATCTTCTGCCAGGACATCCTGTCAATGGTAACATGGTATGCAATATACTGTATACATACAGATGACTCATCTACCTGAATCTGATTTCTCAAATAACAATAAAGAACGATTCGCCCGAACATCCTGGCATTGCTGGAATTTCAAAAGCAAATAGGTCATCAGGCAGTATTTCAAGAAGTGTTTGTTTTTGTGATTCCAAATTGCAGGCAAGATACATGTTCATTAAATCTGGAGAAATCAGATTCAGGTGGATAGAAACATTCAGTGATGATATGCAAAACACACATCATAGACAATGAGACGGCAAATTGAAGAACATACAGCAGGAACTACTTTCAACAGGACTGCTTATAATATTATAACAGAAAACTGCTTAAAACAGATATATTGTCAATCCCAGATTCCTGTGCTTAATAAATTACACTGTATTCCTCTTACTGCAGCAGCAAACTTTATGAGAGAAAAAGTGATTCCCCTAGGCCAGTGAAACCAGATGCTATGTGTGAAAGAAAATGTGCTAAAATGAAGCAGCACCACCATCATTCTGGTCCAGATAGCACACCACCTTGCTTGATCTGTCATTTCTCATAGTCTATTAATGTTATGAGCACAGAAGAAGAGAGTGATGGATTGCAAAGGGATTGGCACAGTGTATGGTATATTACAGGCCATCCTTGTTTTTTCAATGGATTTAGGTAATGTTGGGGACAGCAATGAGGAAACGAGCCCAGTCTATATCTTCACTGGCATAGTGTCTTAGTTCATCCTAGCACAGACAACTACATACTCTTAATTTAGGTCTGTGTAGTTGGAGTGTTTGTTAGAGATCCATGTCATGTTGTCAGTTGTTCTGTTTTATGCTAATACTTTTCATGGTTAGTAGTGCAAATTGTAACCTTCTCTAGAATAATACCACATGTCATGTTATCTTCATTACTATGATCTTTGCTGACACAAGCAACAGCAAAAAAAGTTGCAAAAAACGCAAGAGGAAAAGAATTTATGAAGGGAGTTTATCCACTGAAAATGTCCCTCAGAATAGGGGATTTTGCAAATTTGATATTTATTCTTCTAAATCATTGCATTTTGGTTACAACAATCTGCTACAACAGGACTACAGTGGTAGTATTAGCAATCCTACCTTATCAGATTTCCATGACAATAATAAAATCAAACTTTTTTCCTCCACGGAATACTGATATTTGAAAATATGTGTTACACTTTTTACAGTTTATTTTACAAGCTTTTTATATGACAAGCAATTAACACAGACACATTCTTTTAAGTCGGCATACTGTGACATAGACTTGTACCTAAAATACATAACCATGAACATTTATTTTTTTTTTTTTTCTTCTGGTGGACTCATACACATTCTTGACATAAAATGTACCTTCAAGCTCGAACACATGAGAATCTGTATTTCTATTATGATCATTATAACTCTTACAGTGGAACCTTCATAACACGCCCACCCTAAGGATCATACTCAATAGATCGTTTTATCAGGGTAAGCGTGTTATCAGGGATAAACCATTTTTCTTGTCCAAACCCATAATGATTTTAAGAAACATGAAAGAAAAGGGCTTAGGAATACATTTGAAATAAACAGAACATACATGTATTAGATATATGTACCTATTAAAAGGGTGAAAGTAATAGGGATTTTAATTAAGAGCTTTTTTCCCATTAGAAAGTTTGAAAACTTTTTGAAACTTAGTAAGTGGGTCCTGGTGCATTGCGAGATAGGATAGGTGACAGAGCAAAACGCACAATGATTCCACTGGTCAGTGGTGTGTTGTAGTGTAGTGCATAGGCCTATGACAACAGTCATAGTCGAAGATGAAAACTGAGGAATAAGATGTGGGGTCAAGCGAGGCCTAGGTTAACGTAACATTATGTTACATGTATGTGTGAAAGGGGGTGAGAAGGGTGGGCCAACATATTGAAACCGGACTTCATGAGAAGGTTGTGTTCATGTTACGCCATGATGATGCTAGTGAGGTTCCACTGTATTGTTATTGACTCTATATGACACTACATGAAACTAAAAATAATGAAATGAAAGCTCCTATTAGACTTCTCATCAGATCATGATTGTATTTTAAAAAAAACAACAACAAAAAAACCTATCCTGTCACAAGCAGTGGAATATGTGATGATGAAAAATCAAATTATATAAATAAAACTGGAATTTAAAATGTGAACAGATGCAATAGGGTATGCAAAGTAATACCTCATCAATCAGAAACTCCCATTTTGTTTCCAACAAGGACAGGTCACTTTCATCAGCGAGTTCTTTGGCTGCCTCTAGTAATCTCAATGATGGAATCTCCACCTGCATTTACCAACAAAAAGAACCAAATGACACAAGGTTTGACAAAATATGAGGATAATTTTTTTTTGTGTGTAACTGTTCCACCATCAATATCTTTGTTAATTATTCTTCAAGAATGAGATGGTAAATTATGCAGTCAAGGACAGTCCTGGAGGGAATTAAATTTATTGAAAAGATAAGGTAATTCACCACAGCAGCAATATGATCCAAACTTTCATTAACTACTTTGTATATAATGACTTGAATGATCGCAGAAATAGAGAAAAAAAAGGGTCATTCAAGATGAAATCTAGAAACAAGAAACGAAACAATAAAATGATCATCTATTATCTAAGAAAAATGTGATTTTTTTTTTCTACTTGTCATGCAAATGTATGAACCATTTGGTTTCAGTTTTTCTATCCATTTGTGCTGTTTGGTGCTATGGGTAGATACATGTGCAGGCTTCTGCCACTGGCAAGATGGGGAGCCTGGATGAGGGACATGTTATGGGCTCTGAATGTGGCTGTCGATGAGTCATCCAGTGTTGACTTGGTCTTCTACTAGTTTTCCAGCCACAGTCTCTGGTATTGTATGCCTTGATGGGAAACAATTTCCCTTTCATGTGTGTGTTTCTATTTGATTGTAGAAGATTTTGATCATAAATCTGCTTGAGAAGATCAAACTTTGTAATGATATATAGTTAATACCAATGACTGTTAACTCACCACATCATTTGTGTTGTCAGGATAGGGTTCTGCAAACCCATACATGTGCATAAGGTGAAGATTTGAGACTTGACCATATGTATTGTAGATCTCTTCACCCTGTTGGTAGCAAATGAGCAAAATAAATGCCACAATACATATTTAGAGCCCCATTACAGGCATTTCTCTGGGCATGATGAGAATTCTAACCTAGTGCAGTGTAACAGAGAATACAACCCAAAACAACTCCTGCATCATCATCTATCAAATCTGAGGTTGTAATGACTAGTTATTTTCTGTGAGTATTTACAAGTCAACAATCTATGTCACATCTTAGATTTCCCTGAAAAGTCTAGTGCAGCAACTGTCTCACAAACTGCTTCCTAGATACACAGAGTGTAAAATTTGAGACAAGATTTCTGGAATATGTAAATATTGGTAATGTGAATGCCTATAATATGCAATGACTACATTCAAGACATGAGAGAAAAATTTTATAGTCCATGCTGATATTTTTTTGGAATATCATATATGGTAAATTAACATAGACTGTAAAATAACTTTTGCCATTGTTTAAGACAGCATTTTCCAAGAGACTTAAAGTCATTTCAATGCTTGAGAACTAGAAGATTTAACTCAGGGAAAAGAAACAAAAAAAAAAAAGACCCCCCCCCAAAAAAAAATTAATTTAAATAACTTCAACCCTTATTTGATAACAACCTTTTTAATAGCTCTGGTTGTAACCATTTTCAGGGCCTCTTTGCCAAATGTGAGCTTGGCATTGTTTTGGGTGATGTGGTTGAGTGCATCAGCCAGTGGAACCATCATTGGTGGGGACATTATCTGTTCCTCCTCATCTTCTTCCTCATCACTGTCAACATCTTCTCTATTTTCCAGCTCTTTTTCCTTGTCCCGCGGTTCAGTGAAACTGTATGCCATGACAAAGGCTACCATACGCTTGAAATATTCCAAGTCTCCAGGGCCATCGCTGAATGTGACAAGAAAATATTTGAAGATATCAGTAAAAAGATTTAGAAGTCTACAGACCCATCACTTGTAGCATGTTGGAACATATAAATACAAAGACATAAACCTCCATGGCTATCACTTTAAATGACAGAAAAATATATGAAGTTATAAATACAGTGGAATCCGTTTAAAGTCAACCTCTCAGGACCAAGAAAAAGTTGACTTTAAGCAAGGTTGACAATATCCGTTTTCAGGGGATACAATCAGTGGTGGGCACGGCTGATCAAAATGATGTATGTGTTGTATAAACTTTATTGGGCTATGCCCTTAAGCCCTTATTAGGCCTTAAAAAAAAAAAAAAAACTCAAGCAGAGGGCTTCCTCCTCCACCTCTAAGCTAGTAGTGGTAGTATTTTATCTTGTGTCAACATTTTTAAGAAGTTTCAACTTTGTATCCAGATTGAGAACACAGCAAATCTTCTCAGACATTCTAATCATGGAGTTGAGGATAAAAGGTTGATTAGATCTAGTCGTGGCAAGAGCAGAATGTAGGAGTAGGAATGAACGTGATCTAAAGATGTGACTGAAACTGGGCGCAATGCTTGTATATGCTTGTATGCACTGTCTTTGTGTGTGTGTGTCAACAAATTGGATGAAGAGAGGCAAATGTGGGTAGGTGTTTGTGTATCCACGCCAGCGCGAGGCAAACAAAGAGGGCCAAGCATGGAACTGTGTGGTATGTATGTATAAAGGCGGTCAGTGGTCTGGATGCGTGTCAATGGTTGCGCCGATGCTCGCAAGGTAAGCCAAGTGTGGAATTGTTGTGTACATGGGTGTCAACCAATGTGAGACAGGTGAAGAGAGCCAAGTATCTTCTCATACAGAGATTGGCCCACAGGCTTTAGTATAATGTGTCATAATAAGGTATCTCTCAATTTCTTTGTTTGACTTTTTTTTCTTTGTCACAATTCACAACTGCAGTAGGCCAGAGTGGGTCATTTGGAGTTGACTACAGGCCTGAGATTTAGCAAGCCAGGCTAAGGAGCCAGCCGGGCTCCTAACCTGGGAAGTTGAGGTTGCCAGAAAATGTTTCAGGTTGCCCGACCCTTTGATCGAAAATGCAGTTTTATTTTAAATGATACTTAATAAATTGAAATATAGAGGGAAAAAAATGGGACCAGAAGAGCAGGTTGACTTTAACTGAGAGTTTACTTTAAGAGAGCGACTTCTTGTGAGTTCCATTGTATATATAGTCATAGTGTCCAAGAACGTCACTGTCATACTATAAATGCCAAACCTCCGATGTAGATACCTCGTTGTCTCTACTATTTTGAAAGAAGTGACACTCTCAGTCACTCCATGCTGCCCAACAGACTTGTGATTTACTTCAGTTCAATCCATCTTGCCCTGGATTAGACTTAAAGCCTTTAAGAGTTTGATGCCAAAGGTCTACTAAAATCTCCTAAATTCCTTTGATTAAAGGCTTGGCATCCATAAAGTTGAGCGAACAAAAAAAAATGTTTAAGATGAATATATAAAAGGGCTTAAAGTCTTCAGTGCCATCACTAAGGGCCAAAAATGTATTGAGCCTGTTTAAAAAGGTGGTTTATAAATTGGGACACTGGGCCCTAAAGTTCAATTTACTTTTTGCTTGTACATTTCCCTTCTATAAATACCAAAAATGCATCTATACATAGTTTCATAGCCAAGAGAATTCAAGATAGTTGGCCCAAATATGCTGGAAAACATATTTTTGCCTGTGCCTATGGAAAATGTCATTTCAGTTGTGTCATTCATGTGCATAATTTATTTGAACTTCATTTGTAGATGTAATGTAATACCATGAGATAGTTTGGATCTCTAGATATTACACTCCAATTTTGACAGAATTTGTAACAATCGACCATATTTTTTTTATTACATCAAGATCAACCATTGCCACTTCATATATCACCAATTATCTCTTCAGTTGGAGAAGTGTACAATAAAGAGGTGACAACAAAACCAACACACAGAAGAGATTTTCTATTTCTAACCCTTTACCCAGTACCAATTAACTCCATCTTAGAATGTCCCATTTTGTATACAAATGAACATATTCCTTTGGCCATCATTTTTGTTGATGTTTGCTTAAATAGCAAGGATGTGATTATGATTTTATCATATGAATATCTTCATCATTTTTTGAATGGGTTAAGTGAAACAACGAAAGCAGCTTTTACTTACCAATGTCTTTTACTTATGCCCCTTTCAGGAACAGGCTCTGTTTGAAATGAAGTATTTCAAGAAAAATCACATGACCTAGGGAACATCGCTCACATGTGGCTTTGTTTATATGACGTGACAGGTTTGAAAGCTCATCATTCATCAAGATTTGTCTGCCATGCGCAGAGCAAGTAAACAAAGCCACATGTGAACGATGTTCCCTAAGCCATGTGATTTTTCTTGAAATACCTAACTAGATTTAAAATAGATTTAAAGTTTCCAGCTCCATCACTAGCACTATATCATTAGGACTACAATGAGAATTTCCCCCTATCTCCCTTCTTCAAACAGATCCAGGTTATAAATAATAAAGCAATGGCAGCTGCTATTGCTCTGGACTTAAAAGTCAAAAATAAAGATGACCTGGAGCCTTATCTTTTAAACATGTTTGGGAAACACATACTGTGAACTATGCGTGATTTGACAATTTTATAAAATTCTTCTTTCAGACGCTCATGTTCCCGCTAAGGACCATGTAAAGGAATCATACCTTAGTTTATTTCTATGCCGTTCAAAGAAATGACAGATCAGCTTCTCATAGTCCGACTGGATCATTTGTAGATCTCTCTCCACAGCAAGATCCACACCTGTTCCTTTGAGAAGCCTGGTGATCTCAGAACTGATAGGAAAGAACAGGAAGAGATACATGATAATATGATACTAAAGAAAATCTTTTACTACAATAAGCACAATGGATCCCATTCAATACAACTGCATGGATTTCTAAGGCCCTGCACACACTTTATTAAAAATAGCAGCCCGATCTGGTTTTCCGGTTCGGTCCCTTTCGGCGTGCCCCAAGGGACGGTGCCATATCAGGATATCCGGCTATTGCATTTGTTTTGCGTATTGCATGTCAGACTTTTGCCCTTTGGGGTAGCATTAGCCCTTTGGCCATTCTGTGCCATCCGTCATCCACTCGCCAACCAAGTGCCATCTTACTCAGGGATGCCCGTTACTCTCGAGTGAGCATCCCCTCCCTCCCCCTAGCATAGTGGAGTAGTTTCTGGCTGCCACGTGCTAGCCTGGGAAGGAGGATCACCTAAGGTACCCTCTCCCACCGCTTCCCAATCGCGACTGGCTTCCGCCCTGTAAACCCTGATATGGATACCGCCCCACGTGGGGATCAAGGGGAATGACTCAGCTGACCGAGCTGCAAAGCGAGGTCTGGCGAGTGTCAACAGGGTGGAGACTGACCTAGGCCACAGCGAGTCAAAAGTGTCATCAGGGATGTCAATCTGTGTACATGAAAAAGTAGGAAAAGTTCTTGGTATATTCTTTAGTAACATACAAACTGAACTAAGTTAATGGTAAGTAATACCAGATTTGGGGCCAACAGAGAAATTACTGACCGCCAAAAAGTAGGAAATCCTACTAAAGTAGGAAATTTGACATCCCTGTGTCATCTGACATAGTGTTCGAAATCCGCCGGTCAACCTATGGAAGGTGAAAAGAGCTGGGACAGCAGCGCTAGCCATGTTCAGAACCTTGGGTACAAAGGCCCAACAGGGACTTTAAGGTCCCAGTGAACAGCTACCTGTTGAGATTAAAAATGGGGAACCGGCCCCATTGGTTCACCAACCACCGGCGGCCCACTGCCTGCGACACATGCAGTGACACTAACATGTCAGCCACTACATGCTCCAGTGCCAAAGGTTTGAGGACCAGCTCAGGGATCTGATCCCATACGTGAGGAACACTGGCAAGCCCCTTACACTAGAAACAGTGTTCTGACACGTTGTGCCAAAGACACCCGAGAAGCTGGTCAGGAGATACCTAGCAGCCACGTATCCCCAACTGATATCGGACTGCAGCTGTACCGAAAAACTTGGTCGGTTCAGTGGCAACAGTCTCAGGCCCCGGCGTCGGGGGCCCTGATGCGGGACAAGGCACGGACTGCGGGAGTAGGAAACCTGCATGTCCTCAGTCTCAGTGGGACATGCTGTGCATAGCTAGAGGGAGTACTGTCTGCGCTCCGGTTTACCAGGACAGCCCCTTCAACAGATAAGGGTAGTCGGACAAAACCTCAGACAGCGCCAGCCTGCCCCAGCTGCGAAATCAAAATACGTGGAACGGATGGAGGGAAGTCCCAAGCGGCCGTTGCCCACATCCCACACCATGTCCTTGGTGACCGTCTACAGCAGCCCATTCAATGCAGGCAGGCTTTTGATTGGTGTGTAAAACTGGAAGTTCGTGCACTGTGTGTGTGTTCGCCTTGCCTGCCCCGTCAGCTTGTGGCAGGAGGAATCCCATTCGCCAGCAGCTTTGTTGTGGTGTGTAGTAAGGTCTAGGGGGAGGCAAGAATCTCCCCCTCCCTTTCTTCAACATCTGGGTGTGGCCATTAGACTCGAGAGTCGGGAGGCTCGCGTTGATTACAGTATGCACTGCAATAAGTCACACGGACGGATGACAAAGAACGGGCTCAAAACATGCAGGTGGGTCGCAATTCGGAGTGATGGGATAACAGAAAAGAGGTTCAGAGTGGGTCATATGTCAGATTTGGGAGGAAGTCGCTACTCGGAGGTCCTTCATATAGAAAAAATGTTCTGTCATACAATTTTAGGTCGTGACCGAGAGGAAGTCGTCACTGAGAGGGTCTTACTCGGAGGGTCTAGATTGAAAATGTAGATCTAGGTCAGTCGCAGACCATTGCACACGCAGAAAATAGAGAATGTCTAGAATAAAAAAACAAATTTAAGCTTCGTACTACTCAAATTGTATTAAACCCAACT
Organism: Peronia verruculata; assembly: GCA_038406235.1. Lineage (NCBI taxonomy): Eukaryota > Metazoa > Mollusca > Gastropoda > Systellommatophora > Onchidiidae > Peronia > Peronia verruculata. The sequence goes on along the minus strand of JBCAUA010282469.1, from coordinate 17,635 downwards.
AGACATAAAGTCTTTCAACTTCATATTCACTTGAAAATGTTCTTAAGTTGTCAAAATTCATGCAGAAAGCTAGAATCAACTCGTCTTCACCCGTTAATAGCCGTGCAAAGATAAAACACGAGCCAAAATAGAACCACTCGATAAACTCTGCATCAAGCGAGCGAAAAACCTTCATTCCCAGCCCAGCAGTGGGTGAAACAGGATAGTGCGCGCAGGGGCTAAGTGGCATATACTCAATCTCCACAGCCCGTTCAAAACACGATTCTCTCTGTTTAATCAGAGACCTGATTTGACTGCATCCTTTAGAATACCTTCCTAATTTGCATATGTTGTCCTGAGGAATATAAATTATGCTGATACTGGCTCATCAAATATATCCAAAATTTTAGGCATAAGAAAGTAATCTATATATATACTTCAAATTCATAACTTGTCTATCTATTTCACAATAGTAATCACCTTTCCCAAAACATTGGTAGATCCAGGTTGTTGAAATCAGGAAACAGATCAAGGTATGGCCACCACTGAGATGATGAATTAGCTTTTTCATAGAGAAGTGACAGCAGCAGGGGAATCCACTGATTTGTAGCAGCAAGTTTTAATTTGTCTGGTAAGAAAGAAATGCATACATATCTAAGCATGAGGTAATAACAATTAAAAATTATAAACTGCAAGAGCTGGTGAAAAACATATTTTGATGAAGAAATTAGATCTACCTGTGATGTTGGAATTTATCAGGTGGCCAAATAAGATTCCTGCAAATCTGCTTGCACCTCCTACATAACATTAATTTCAAAGACGCAAATTTCCTCAATAAAACAAAGCTTTAGTATATCACACTGTCATTTTTTTTTCAATAAAGCAAACCTATTACTTTCAACTGTATCCTTGTATAAGGTATGACAATATATCCCAAAATCCTGTGTGTGTTATTGTTGAACATTGTTGTGCCTAATATCCACAGAATAAAATATAATGAATCAAAATAATTGGGAATTGCACAAACAAAGTGGAAATTCTAACCAAGTCACTAGCTGTTATATGTATTTATTACATCTACTCCCCTTTAAATGACAGTAATAAAATATTGTAAGTTGTAGACAATGTGAAAATAGTGAAAAAAAAAGTGATGCTCTAACCAATTAGTAAAACTGAACAATCTGGTTCAAGTTCCTCACCTTCTGTTCATAACTGTTGCATATTATGAGGACGTCCTCACATACAATGAGCTTCTTGAAATCAAGTTAACTTCCTCATCAAGTCTAAGTCCTAGTATGATCAAGGTAAACTTAAGTTCCACTATCAGTCTCTTTCAATAGTTATAATCTCATCGCTATCTTGAAACTGTTCTACTTATGTTTCCTACAGCCACTACAAACAGCACAATTTTCTTTGAATGCTAAACTCTTGCTTAAGATCCATAAGTGTCCACAAGACAGAATTGTGCAACATACCATGGTTTGTAAAACATACAATATCAATTTATTATATGATATGCAAATTATGTTTGTACTTTAAAAAATGGCCTACGTAGTAAGGCAGCCTAACACAATGCCTAGAAAATTTGTGGTCACAGTGGTAGATTTAGAGAACACATTTGTTTACCAGAGAGTGGATCATTATAAACAATTTTTTTGCTGTTACTGCCTCTGCTACTGTTAATACTCAATTGTTTTCTCTGTAGAAAATTGCTGTAAGCACTATTAACGAACAGATTGTTTCATCACTATTCCATTCATATGGATGATATTGAGGGTGCAAAGACTTTTGATACCTTCTTCAATGATATCAGCAATGTCACAGTTGGATGGCATAAGAAGACATGATCGAGGAACTTGAAACAGACAGTAGCCCTCTGCAATATCCTCCACAGCTATCATCCCATACTGGGCACAAGAACCATCTTGTGTGACAGTGACCTGAGAAAATCAAATCCTTCAATAACACATCTGTAATATTAACTGTATTTAGATGTTGGGTTTAGAAAAGCAAAATATTTAATATCATGTCAGGAAACATGAAATCTAACACAATAACATATGGTCATGTTAGTTGCCTGAGGACAAGCCACAACCATTCCTTTTTTGCAACTTATATTCTTAGTATTAAGAGTGAGCATGATTTATAACATGGATATTCAAGTTGACAAAGAATAAAACTATAAACAAAACTGAGTGTTAAAAACTGTCCTTGGACAGATTACTACTATTACAATAGCACGTCATAATATGGCAGGTAGAAGATGGCAAAACCAAGGTAAGCTGGTAATCTCATAGGCCATGCACTTTTGGGTAGAGATTTAGTATGGAAACAGGAATCAGTACATACTAAATAGACATCAATGTGAGAAGTTCATTAGAATAATTTATGAAGTATGATTTGCTATATAATGTAGATGGAAATTATGATAAATTTCTGTTCACCTAGCTTGCATATATAAATGCAGTTAGCTAGTGCTGTCCATGTTATGTGTGTCACTATTTTTCCTTAATTCCAATCAAACAATTGCATCTAGGATTAAAAATATGAATATTTCTTAAATCTTTTCACCTATAAATGTTAAAATAATGGTTCAGCTTTGCTGAGAAAAAAAGTACTTAAGTGTTACATGCAAGATAAGATTTTTGCAGTCTCTAAAAGTCAGCGTTTTGTGTCACGCTCTGAATTCAATTTTTTTAACTTCAAATTTTTTTATCTAGAAATTCTCTGAATTTATAATATCAAAATTTCTGATTCTTAAATATGACAGAGCATATATGTAAATGTAAGGGCAGACGAAAAACAGTGTTCAATTCTTGTAACACTTTCTATTTAAAAAAAAAAAACTGATGAAACTCAACATTATATGCTTTACTTTTTTGAGTGTTATGTGTGTCACCTCTCAGACTTCAGTCATGTAATTAGGGGAACCTGCTCTAATTTGACTTAATCAGGTCAGAAAATTTGTTGGAGAGACCTTTTCTTCTAAAAACAAGCAGATGTTACCAAGAGCACCAGAATTTGGAGCCTGCTGAAAGACAAAGAGCAGGTAAGAAAATAGGTACTAGGTGTAAATAGTTAAACCATCTATTGTTTCATTCCAATATTCTTCACATTATGGGTATATATGTATTTCAGTCTCCATGTAACAACAACCTACTGTAACAGAGCTCACTGCCTGTTTCAGTTTTGGAGAACTTCATTGTGTGTTATATGTGTTACTGTTATATACTATATGTGTCACTCTTAAGTCTTACACTGTGTGTGTGACTTAGCCAATTTCTGAATCTCTTTGCTATTGACATTTGCCCTATTATGGAATTAGAAAGATTTTTAAACAATAATAGACAGACTGGAGATTTTTATAATTTCATGATCAAAAGCATTTTACTATTTACATTTTCATTACCATACACAGCAGGTGCTGCAGATAGTTTTGTGATCACTTACAAAACCTGTAATTAGGCGATAATAATAAAATATTGTCCTATTTAATAGAGATCATGTTTATTTGTGTGCCTTAAAATCTATGAAGTGGGCAAATTAATTAAAGTTTCCAAAATTCAAATCATTTTCAAACTGGCCTGACATGCAAACTTTTTATACATACATTATACCTCGCATGTTGTTAAGTGGTAATTGTTTTTGTTCCCACAGATTCAAATGCAGAAAGACAAAGAAAGTATTCAAGAAAAAACAGAAATAATGCTGAGTTCAAAGAGGATGAGAATCAAAAAGTAGAATTGCTGAGACTTGAAAAGAAAGGTCTATGAGGGAGGATACTTCAGTGCCACAGCTCAAAGTATGTGGATGTCAAAAAGATACAATGAGAAGAAAAACTTGAAGGCTTTGCATCTGGATAACCAGAAAAGAAGGGCATCTTTAGATCTCCAACAAGCATTTAACTCATTCCCTACCGCCGGCCGCACTGTGTGGCCGATAATCTTCCACATTATGGCGATCAGTCGCACACTGCGGTCAATAGCACTAACTAGACTGATGAAACAACAAACAATTCCAATCCAGCAATAGAAGAGTATCTTGATGTAAGTTTCCATATTTATGAGTCCACAAAGCCTTACAGGAGGCGAGTACGAAGTTTGATTGTGTGTCAGTTGTGATTCAATCATTGCCACGGCTTCAAAACGTTTTATCTTATCGTCCCCTCCAGCATGATTTACCAAAGAAAGGGTATCTCAAATGCTAGATTCACAGATTTCTCTAGAAGATGGAAATTATGATGAACTTGCAGGGATCACTAATGACTTTCAAGAGGCATAAGTGGGGTAAGAGAAGCGAACAGGGTAGATGGTGAAAATGGCATCTTCCTTTTTAAAAAATTTGTTGACTGTTGCCCTTCCAAGTTTAGTTTCATTTGGTTGAAAATGAAATCAGGTATGAAATGAAATCAGGTATGAAACTGTGAAGTATAGTATAGCTAACCTTGGGTGAAATACAGAAATCGTTTTCATTGCACCACTCCAGAAATGTTCTCAGTTTTTTATCTGACACATCAGTTAATGTAATCCTCTTTGAAGTTTCCACATCTTCATCATGTTTCCTTTTCATGGGAGCCGCCATGTTGATTGATATGAATAGTTTCCCTTGAATAAAAAGTAAAAAATATAATCTCATGTTTCCGGAAAACGAATCTCTATAGCACACTACATTTTGCAGCACAATTTACGGTAGATTTATCTTGCTTTTGCATTTGTTACACATATTTACATGGTTTATCATTATGCATGATTGTTTTTGCAAATTCTGATAATCAGCAATGCCATTTTATATTTAGCATAAGCAGGAAGAAAGTGCATAGAAATTTAATCTCTTTTCTACATCGCATGCAATCACCACTCAAATTATCTATAAACAGACTATAAGTTTTTTTTGTAGATTTAGATCTAGACCTAGCATAGATCTATCTAGATTTCTTGTCCTGAATTTCATGCCAAAATATTGCACCACATTTCTGTTATTTTCCATTTGCAGGAAGGTATTAAATACGAATGATGATCATTACTAAATATATAGGATTAGTTAGAATCAAAGGGCATTAATTGAATAATATAGGTAGAGCAATCCTTACAGGGACAACCATTGTTCATTTAATGAATTCATTTCTTATTTTATTTTTAGCAGGTATCAAAGACCATAGGACAAAATGAGTGAGACAGACGAGCTTTTGAAAAAAGAGCTGGGTACATCCATATTTCGTGGAACTGGACAAAGTGGTGGAGGATGTATCAGTGAGGGATCAGCGTATGAAACCGATAATGGAAAAGTTTTTGTGAAATTTAACCACAAATCTGAGGTACATAATAATACAGTGGAACATACTTAAACCGAAAACGGCTAAACCAAAAACAGCTGAGCTAAAAGAAAACTTGATCCTCGTTTTTTGTTTTTTTTTTCTCTTAAACTCTTTGTTAATGGACTAGCGATAAACCAAAGTCAATATTTGTGGGAACACGGCTGAACTGCAAACAATGACCTTGATTTAGTGGAAGCCATCAACTATCCTTATGCACTCTTAGTACCGACAAACCATTCTCCCATCGCCAGGCCTGAGGTCATCAGCAGGTGTAGGAGACAGTGAATCAAGTGCGCATTGTCTGTGGAATCTAAATTATATGGTGTGCTGACGAGGGAAGGTGAGCAACACGTCATCAAAACATTGTGATGCGTGCTGTCTGATGCGGAGTGATGTTACGGCACTGTGCAGTTTCAGATGACCCACGCGGTTAGTTAGTGAAATTTGATCTTACAGAGCTTGCTCCCCTCTTCTGACAACTTCCACCATGCCAGTTTGGATAAACCAAAATATGTTAAACTGAAATAATATATGTGGTCCCTAAAGTTTTGGTTTAAGCGTGTTCCACTGTAATACAATAAGGCAGTGCCTTATTGCTCACACATCCATATTATTTTCTATGAATCAACATTAACAACAGATTTCAACCAGTCTATGAGAATCAATAAGATATCATCATGTCAATACATTATAATACTGATATCAAATGGAGTGAATATGGACCTTAAAGTAATATTTATGAATGTTGATATGGTTTCTGTCCAAGGCATACATGATTTCTTTGTTCTGTGTATTGAAATGTACTTCAGTATGGATAGGGTATGATTTTATCAGTGTGAAATCAGCTTAGAATTTGCTTTAGATTTTTTTTGTGTGTCACTGGTCTTCAATATACGAAATTTATAATACTCCAGAAAATTTCAGAAGTTTAAATTTTCTTGCTTTTTTTTTTTAAAGTATGAGCATGATGATTTGTTGAGTGTAACTGTTCATTTTTGTACCTGATTAAGAGGTTGTGCAAGAGGTTTTTATTCTGTGACTGATGAATGAATAAAAAAGTTAGATATCAGTTACAGTTAGTATTCTGATAAAAGATAGGCCTTTTTTACCTTTAGTATGAACTAACTATGCTGTTATGGTTCTTTCAAAATGCATAACTGATATGACTTGTTTGTGAGTGTGTAGGCTACTTGTGAGTTATGTTCTTTTTTTTTTTTTCTTGGATATTTTAGTCTTATATCATTTTGGATTTGGATAAACCACAAGCAGTTATTAATTGCTGCTGCCTGAGCATTTTTTCTTGCTTTGCTTCAGAGCCTCTTGAGCTTCTAAAACTGTGCAGTTTATTCAGATCTTGCCTTCTCTGTCCAGGCACTGCAAATGTTTGATGGTGAATATGAAAGTCTTGCAGCATTGAAGACAGCAAATGAAGTCACAGTTCCAGCTCCCATTAAGGTATAGAATGACAAGCAATTCATCTGACCCTTGTTTAAAGAGCTTCTAGAATAGACACTGGTAATTACAGAGCATATTTCACTAACGCTGTGATCAAGGGATGGTTGAGAAATAAATTGTATCAGCTCCCAAGTTTCAGACAGTTTATGAAGCAAAATTGAAATATAGAATAATTAATTTGTTTTGTAATATCCCATTCCAATTTCAAGATTTCAGAATGCTTATAAATTACAGCCATAGAGGAATAGCATACAAAGTGCAATATATATAAATTTGTTTTTTTCTGATTGCTTTTGTTGATTTTAATTTTTGGCTCTCATGTAGCGAGCTGAAAAAGGGGGGCTAAAGTTCACAATTACCGATTATTTCAGTATTTGCTGTCTTGTGTATAGATTTAATGCATAAATTTATCCCTGATGATGGTTTCCATACACAGGTAATCAAAAACCCCAGAGGTGGTGCCATGTTTGTAATGGAGTACATGGATATCCATGGGCTGGGGAAACATGCTGCAAAGCTGGGAGAGCAAATGGCAAGGTGATGGCAGCCAGCTACTTCATGTCATGATATACAGTGATAATGGTGACCGAGATGGTAACGCTAGTGATAAACAGATTTATGAAAGATTTTAGAAAAGGATTTCATGTAAATTGAGACACATGCTTGTACTATCAACATCAAGTATTGCCAATATGTTTGATACACAAGTTGAGTGTAGAAATTGGCCTGATGTCTCTCTACATCACTTTTACATGTACAGTGAAAACCTGATAAAAAAGGATCACTTGGACCAAAGAAAAGTCCTTTTGCAAACAGTGCCTGTTATAAATGATATACGAAGAATTAAAGGAACAAAAAAAATCGCTAGCCCATTGCCTGATTCTAGGAAGCACTTTTTTATCAAGGATGGTCTCCTTTTATTGAATTCTTTTATTTTTGCGTGAATTAGCAAAGACCATCATAGTGGCAATTGTACAACATATTGTATTAGAGAAGATTACAGTATGTACATGTATAGTACATGTACTAATAGTCAATACTATTAGTAAGAGCAACTGGCCACATGAAGATCTAACACCCAACACCTCACTGACCTTGTGTCCGACTCCCCCTCATGGCTGTCCTCAATATAGTGCTGCCAAGCCTAAGCGGATAGAAGGATTAAGGGTATCTTATCTCATCCACCTCCTCCCCTCCTCTCACAGTACCAACCCCTATGCTCAATTCCTTACATACATTGTCATGAGGCTGAGATAAAAGGACAATATGGTATTATGATGATGTATGAAATAGCAGTTTTGAAGTGATTGCCTTAGAAATGTAATGCGAATTACTTGATCCTCGGCATACAACAGTGGGAACAATGTGATATCAACATCGCAGAATGTCTCAGACGCAAATGCACTTATTGGTATTCATTACTGTTGATTGGTCAACTGAACCAAATGGTCAGTAATTGGTAAGATACATGTTTATCTTACCTAACGCCAGGAGCTACCCCTGTGAGTACTTTCTTTATCCACGTGGGCCCACCACCATGCCTGTTTTCTTAACCATATTTAGAATTATGAATCAGCCATCCCTCTCTCATTCCATAAGCCTTTTGGCTGATAGCGTTGCCCATTCCCCCCTCCCCAGCCTCACCTTCTTCCTGTTATGACACACCCAGTGAACAAACAGATGAAATATAGTTGTCAAGCAATTACTTTGGTAACTGTATTTTATCCACTTAAGCAATGTGTACAGTCTTGGAGTGCCACTAGAGATACAAGTGTAGTATACTGTGCGCATCTAGCGGTAAGATATCCAGCTATAAGGATTCTACTGTCATGGGCCACTGCTATACAAAATAGTATTTTACTAATGCCAAAGGAGAAGTGGACATAGGGATTCAGGACGCTCCTTTTATATGCAATTTCCTTTATCATTGACTTTGTTATAAGTGGTTCCAGCTGTGTAGAACAAAATTCTCAGTGTTGTAATATCTTAATCCTGAACCTCATATTCATGTACTTGAAAGATGCTGGTCAAAAAATAGTTAATGTAGTGAATGCATTACGTGCGACAGTCATGCTAACCATGAATGTATAGATCATATGATTGTAAAGGATATCTAACTTGGAAGCAAATTCAGATTACTCAGTTCATGACGACCATGGTTATAATAAATTCATGATGACCAAGGACTGAAATATTTTCTGAGGTAATTTGAAAATTTACACAGTGATCCAATGTAAAACTGATATGCATTATTAATTTCGTTTTGTGTAATTGTCTTGCAGACCATTGTGATTGAAATTCAAAAACTGATTTTACAACTATAACTTCATCAACATTTTTTGCATTTTGTAGATAAAAAACTGATTTTATTGTAGACTGCTCCGCCCTTTTTTTATTTTGTAGACTATTTGGGGCTGAAACATGACTATTTTATTATAATTTTTACTACAGACTTCATCTGCACAATACAGAGGTGGGTAAGAAAGCCAAGAAAACAGAACAGTCCATCCATGCCAAGGGACAGTACTCCAACTATGTGGACAAGTTTGGTTTTCCTGTCACTACTTGCTGTGGTTACTATCCTCAGAATAACGAATGGATGACATCCTGGGTGGTATGTTGTTTCCTTGTGTTTGATGTTATTTTTCATAGATAATATACATTTTGTGTTCAAAGAAATCCATGAACACTTTTTTATTTCCGTTCATCATTTGTTTTTGAGTTATTTTCATTTCTGCTCTTTTACTTTCCACATTAATGAGAATGTAGATAGATACGTTTTGTTGTTAAACATAATCATGTTTTAACTATATGAGTGGACAGTGACCAAAATAATTGTTACCAGCTATTTGATCAGACACCATGGATATGACTGTAATATATTTTAAATCTGATTAAATGATTCCCATTGAAGTTTAAGCTATTTCACATGAGATGGATAGGAAAGTTTAACTTGTCCTTTGCTCAGACTGAGATGTTCTTGCTGTAGTAGTTGCGGTGTGCCTGACTTCGTCGACTCAGTGTGTCAGAAATTCCTTTTCTGTCCTTTTGAGCTGATACATGTATTTGGAATTTATTTTAGTTGTCTATTTTTTTTTGCAGGATTTTTATGCACGGAAAATTGATCAGCACGTGAAATTTGCTGAAGAACAAGTAAGTGTGTGTTACATGAAAATCTGCTAAATTGGATGAACCCTTTGGATGGTACTTTATTCATCTGTTAATTAATTATAAATTTGAGTATTTAACTTTATTTCAAGATAAAAAAACAAAAAGATAAGGAAAATTGATGTTGCAGGAATTATTCCAGTTGCTTTTTTCAATACAAATGTATTCAAAATTTGTTTGTATAAATAAAAGGAAAGCATAGGTTGTGTGAACTTCAGGGAAGCCCACATAAGATAAATAACCTATTTCCCATTGTCTCAGACAATACCTGGGAGTTTAGACAAGCCTTTGCTTATGATGAATTCAATGCAAGACTTTGACAAATGCCAAATTTTCAAAGGCCCTTTACAACCCAAAATTACTTGTAATCTGCTTACACACTTTATATCAAAGGATGAGCTCTCTCAACTCAGTGGTTTAGATACTGCAAAATAATGCCATTGCACTTTACTGACAATATCTGTGCAAAATAAGTGAAATTTAAGAGCGTTTACAGTGCCCCTTGTAAAACATGTGAAATGGCACTTGTCATGTCTTTGTACTGAGCCATTGATATATGAGACGCGACACAATGAAATCAGGTGCTCGTCAAATTTTGGTATCACTGTGAAGATTATTCATTTCCTTTTCAGTGTGTGAAAAAAGTATTGATCTACCTTAAGTAGGAGTTGAGATATTGGCAATTAAAGACGATAAGGGTGACCGGTTGCTGCAACTGAATTTAGTGAGAAAATGGCCGATCACTTTTGTAAATCCCTCTTTACCTTTGTTAGGCCATGCCACTAAATTACAATTTTTGGGCTTTTACTCGATCTGCTTCAGTAAACTGAACTCTGAAATGCATTTTTAGATTGATATAGAAGGGTTTGGTGAAGAAAAAAAAATATGTGAAAAATTCATTAACTTTTGAAAAACACGTGATTTCTCTGGTTGGCTCAGTTTGATTGACGAGCGCCCAATTTCATCTTGTCGCGTCTCATTTATCATTGTTAATATGCTCAGGATTTACAGGATAGATGACTTTTATGACTTTGCTTTATTTCAGTGATCTAGAAGGCAGAACTGACTGACAGATCCATATCTGGACCCTGACAAGAGATAGAGTCATTCATTTCGTACAAGTGAAAAGCATACTTGATAGTGACATTTATTTTTACATCTGTTAGACTGATCATAATGGCATCCTCAGGAGCAGTGCCTTTAGTCCTTTCTCAAGCGACAAAACACTCCACTGATCTATTTCACCATTATCAGACATTGCCAAACATTGCCTCTCAAGGTGGCAGAGAATATCGCAAGAAATTTTGCAGCAAATGGGCCACATCATCAGCCTGGTTGTCAACTTCTACAACATCATTGCGCACTCACAGCACATTTTCTCAGCAACTCGGAGCTTCAAATCTCATGTCACAGCCACACAATAGCCAGAAAAAGCTCCTGCTCTCTGGTTCTGGTAACACAACTCAAGTATCCAGTTCTCACTGGCACAGAATGATGTCTTCGTTTTCAAACCGTCAGCAACAGCGACATTGCCCATCTGGGAACCCATTTCCACAGGTGGAATATTTACTTACATGAATTATCACTTTCTCATTTATAGATTACAGTTCTTATTACCATAATCTGTCTTCTTATTCTGATGTTTCTCTGCGTATAAAAAATACATGCCTTTTTAGAAGCAATCAATCCTAAAAGCTGTTATAATATATCTTAAAATATCTTGGTGCAGAAACAAGTATTTAGATCTGTTTAATTGAGTTAGTTTCATCTGATATTCTGAATTTGGCCATTAAAATGAAATAATCTTTTATAATGGTCAAATTAATGAAAGGCAGAGGTGGAATATTGATCTTATTTGTTTTCCCTAGGTAGAGACTCCACCACCTGAACCATTGATTGCTGATCTGCCTCCAGAAAATCGAGCATTCAAAGGCCTGGAAACCGATTTCCCCTGTTTAACGCGAGTGTAAGTGCATAACCCAACACCTCTCAGGAGTTACATATTATCACACTAAAACTGAATTAAGCTCTAGTCAACATGATAAGAAATAGATTATGTTGATAAAGAAGAAGAATACAAAGTTGAAAAGTTGGTTTTTTTTTGCCCGCTGTATTTTGATTCACTGTAGAATTGGATCACAGCCAAGTCATGTAACAGCTGGAATGGATTTGATCCTCTGCCTGGTTAATGCTTTAGGTCGGTAAGAACTAAAGCAGTCCCACTTTGTTTCATGTATTTTTATTTATTTGTTCTAAAAATATTAATTGTGTTCTGTGCAGAGCCTGTTTTGTGAGACATAAATTAAGAATTCACAAAAAAGCGATCACAACCATATTACTAGATAGGGGATGAGATAGGCCATTGTATTGTCTTCTGTCTAATCACACTCTTTTCTCTGAATCAGACAATTAACCATTTCACTGCTATGCCAGTTTCACAGTCCTATACTGAACATCAGTGATATGCTCAGTCTCAACGACTGCTTCTCCATCCGCACTCAATCCCACCCATTGGGAGCGAGCCAACTCACACCTGTCCTGTGCTTTCCCACAGAATCATCCATTTTTATTCAGTGTTACTAATTGTTACATGAACAAGGAGATAATAATTGCGCCTGATTTGGGCTCACACTTCTAAGTCTCTGCCAGTCATGAGCATGCAACATATAGCTAAAGATTCTCTGTATGGATATGAAACACTGGTCAATAGTCAGAGCAATGGAACAAAGTGGGAAAAGGGATGGTTAGTGGTGAACAATTGTAGACGCACAAAGTACATCCTCCTGCACATGAGAGGTGACTTTTTGGACGTACCTCATACTATTGTTTGCAAGGAAATGGTTAATATTCTGGATAGAAAATTATTGACTAAATTAACAACAGCTGAGGCTGACACATTGTCTTGTGTTTTGTTGGTATTTTTAGGTTACAGTTTGTTCACATTCCTTGTATGATTTTATTTTTCCATGGTACCACCTCAGTGTCATTCATTACGTGCATTTCTAGAACAAAACAAAACGTCGAAGGTTTTGAAATGACAGCTCTTTTACCAATGATGTTTTGTTTATTGCCCTCTGACGCACATCTTTCATTGTGATTTTATTCAATTTGGAGCTAGGAATGGGTTTCGAAAGAGACAAACAATAATAAAGAAAATTTTTGATGGCCGAATTTCGAATACACCATTTGATTTCCTAGTGAAGCAATAATTATAAAGCTTCATTTATACTGCTCTTAATGGCATTAGATAGGAATATGAGTGTACTGTGGTGTAAAAAGTATTCAGCTAAAACTCTTCTGTGTTGCTATTCTTCTTTACTTCATACTAACTCTTATGATGCCCTGGTCAGAAAACTTAAATTTTCTCATCCCCTCATTTCACCTGGCCAACAGCGCATGATTTCCTACTTCAGGACAAGGATGTTACAAAAAGTCAGTCTTGATGAAAGCATTTCTTGTACCTCCCCAGGAATATAAAGAAGATGATCATTTTCTGTCTTTCCTCACAGCCGTGACTCTGGTCCTGAACCAGAGTATGATAACATCACCAAAGGATATCAAGTGTTTAACCATGAGGAACCTTTCCCACTGAGGCTGAATGATGGGGTTCTGCCCAAGGTGGACATTGCCTATGAGACTTGGGGACAACTGAACGAAGATAAGAGCAACGCCGTCATTGTACTGGCTGGTTTGTCTGCCAGCTCACACGCCAGGAGCTCTGTGGTAGGTCACATTAAATTTAGGGTTGCCAAGTTTTCTTGACAAAGATATCTTTAATTTTTTTTCACTCAATATTTCAAACAGTTGCACATATGTATTTTAAATCTGAATAAGGCTAAAATTCAAGATTTAAGGAAGTAGAATAGTTATCAGTTCATTTGGAATGAGCAATTTTTGGGCCTTTTCACAACAACTTGCAGTCCTGTATTATACTGGGGAAGGGAGTTTGCATTGCTGTATAGCTATCAAATAACGAAAATGCAGTGGAGTGTGTCTTTCTTTATGTCAAGTTGCTGTGTTTTTATGCTGAGGCTGGGCAGTGTATACTTCCTGTCATGTACATAGAAACAAACTGACATTGGAAATATGATATGATATTGAGCCATTAGACTTTTGACATGGATGTGAAAAGCGTCACATTGGAGGGGCTGTTTCAAGCTGAATCCGCGGGTAGACTCTTTTAGTTGAACTCAGGCCCTTTTTTTTCTGCATTCAATTCAACACTTTTAGCAACTTAGACTCTGATGTGATCCTATATGCAATAAAGCAGCTAAACTTATTTGACTGAGGTGTGCATGTTACTGGGTGTAGAATTTGCATTCAATGAATTAATAAGAGCATAGGCACATTAAGACAAAAATGTAAGAGTGGCAAGTGACATTTGAGCCAATGAGCAGAAATTGGGGTTTCTCAACATCGTATCACTTTTCTCACATCTTCAGTTAATATGTAGACCAAAGCAGCTGAAGAACAGTATATCAGTTTGATTTTTTACCCCTCTCAATATAATCTCCTCAACAGCAAGAGATTATATTACATGAAAGAAGTACATGTATAATGAACCAAATGTTTTCATTGACAATAACATCACATTCTTAACATCTCTGAGGTGAATACTATGTGACTATGGAACTCCAGTCTGAAAACGTTTTAATTAGCCACTGAAGACATACATTTTCTAGATATGTTTATCACATCGCAATACATGTATTGGCCACACTGCCAGTGGAACCACTGCTTTAAAGAAGTTTTCTTTATTACATGTAATTAAGTCAGGATTGTTTAATGTAGGGGTACAGTGGGAGAGGATGGAAATAGAAGATGATAAATTTGCAGTGCCATTGAAATTTGACTGATTTTAAGGCTCCTGTGATTGGAGTATACTGTTCTCAGGAAATTAATTTTATACCGAAAACCAATATTTTGTGCCGTGGAAAAATACTTCATAATGTGTTTTAATGCAGTAATTAAGACATCCTTGTCAAACAACTGAAAAATGCCCAAATTCTCCTTTGACCTGTCACCTTGGATGTGGTATGTTCTTTATCCGCATGAATGTTGTATTCTCATATTAATATGTTAGAGACAGGGTGGAAATGCCCCAGTAGCTCATTCTAAAATGTTGATAATCTTGAGGTCAGTTCTTCATAATGCATAAATCTAAAATCATTATGTATGATCAAAATTACTTTGACTTGCATCAGCATTTGCCTATTTTAAATAAATTTCTTTGAGGAGAAAGCTGTTCATAGACACACAGATTTTAGAAGTTTAGTCATGTCCTATAGCTCATGAGGATCTTCCACTCCATAAAGAAATTTGAAATGTGTTGATGTCATTCAACCTGAAAAGACAGGCAGTGGCATTTTCATCCTTTGCTCTGAACACAGAAGATCAGGTGACTGCACACATTTCCTCACATATTGTTTTAAACGTTTGGTTAATTGCAGGACAATATGAGACCGGGATGGTGGGAGAAGTTCATTGGGCCAGGTTGTGCTGTGGACACTACCAAGTATTTTGTCATCTGTCCCAACAATCTGGGGGGTTGTTATGGCACCACATAAAATCTAAGTTTGTTTTACCTGTCATTAGTACCAAGCCACTGTTGAGCACACTTTCCTTTCTCTCATCTGGCTGCTAACTGGAAGATGTTTTGTCACCATATAAGCAGTTTGATTTCTAGCTGTCAATTATGATATCTGTCCCTACAATCTTGGGGCTTGCTGTGGCACCAAATGAGCACCATGTTTGTTTGGTATGTCAGTAGCACCATGTAAGTGCTGACTTTGTTTGGACTTAATGCCTTGTAACTGCCTAATGCACTTATCCTTTCTGATGTCTGAACCATTTATCTGGAGATTTCTTCAGCTCCATATGGGGAACATGTTTGATTTCCATTTTTCATTTTTCCCAATAGCTTTGAGGATTTTGCTAGGGGCTATGTAAGCATGGATCCTATTTATGTTTTTTTTTTTCATTGGCACTCAGGAAATGAATACAGCTTTCATTGACTCTGTTTTGGTTGATGGGATCAAAAGGTGCCATAGATGGTTGTAGTGGATTTTGTATGGAGAATTCAAAAGTCCATCCAAAGTTGATGTTAACTCTTTGCTTCTAAATGAAAGTATAAACAACAGTGGGATTTATTATGTTTTTGTATTCAGCTGAAAGTTGTGCCAGGACACAGTATGTCTGTTATTTTATTGTTGCAAAGAAAGGCTTGCAACATCCTATTTCATGTTCAGATTTCTTCATCTTATGTTGTATTTTCTGTTTCAGAGGGCCGTCATCAGTGAATGTTCTGACTAACAAGGTATACAGGTTAAGTTAGAAGCAAACCTTAGCTCTGTAGTACATGTGACTGGAAATCAAAGTTTCTGAGATGACAACGAATTGAGATGTGACATGATGAAATCAGCCGCTTGTCAAACTGAGATGACCGGAGAAATCACATCTTTTTCAGCAGTGAATGAATTTTAAAGTAATTTGTATTTCTTCTCAGAACCCTTCAATATCAATGTAAAAATGCATTTCAGAGTAGAATTTGCTGAAATAGATGGAATAAAAGCCCAAACATTGTAATTTAGCAGAATGGGCTAACAAAGATTAATAAGGATTTACAAAAGTGATCGGCCATTTTCTCACTAAATTCAGCTGCAGCACCAGGTCACCCCCATTGTCTTTAATTGCCAATAGCTTGATTTCAGCTTAAGGTAGAAGAAAATCTTTTTTTACCACAGAAAGAGAAATGAATAAGTATAACATTGTACCAATAATTCTATTTGCTGAAAATTTGACAAAAGCCTGATTTCATCGTGACGCTTCTTAATTCATTAATGTTAGATAATTTAGTTGTTATTACCTCTTGTAATTAATTCAGCATGTGATCCCCAATTCTGTAATTCATAGTATAGTAAAATGTTTATGTGTTTCTTGAATCTGCTTAGCTTTAATGCTATTCATGAAATTTATGCCTGCATGTAAGTGGGAAGGTATCTTATGCATATTTTGTGTTTAGTCAAATGTGATTAATTTTTCTAATGAAGATAGAATTTTTCTATCTTATCGTAATGGAGATTTTTATTTTTTTACAAACATTGGATAACTGAAACTATCTGATAATGGAGAACAGTGTAATAGTATTTATCTTCAAATTTGATGATTAGATTATCACAATCTCAGGAGTATGAGGGACGTTAAAATTCTGTAAACTTCAAAAGCTATTCTTCACATTTTCAGAGGCAAAATATCCAAGTTATGGGTATACCAGAGAAGTCTAAATGCCCAAGACTTGAAAGTCTGGACTGTTAGTCTTTCTGTAAGTGATGAGCTGTGAATATCTTTCTGTAAGTGATGAACTGTGAATAATGAACCAGAATTCAGATGCTATGTTTTTTATTCTCCTCCAGCCCTATGCCACCACGTTCCCCATCATTGGTGTCGAGGATATGACTGTTGCTATCTTTCGCTTGCTTGATTACTTGGGAATTGAAAAGGTATGGATCATCTAATTGTCTGTTTTTTTTGACATATGTGAGCCTCCATGCAGAAAGGGTCCAGATCGCATTTTTTGGACATAATCATTTTATTGTTTTTTTTAATAGAAGAACATCTCCTGATGATTTGGCTTTTTAAATCGTCACAAAATCTTGATTAGTTCTCAAGATATTATCAATTTAGTGTCATGAGTTGTGAAAATGTCATTTTGAGAAATAG
>JBCAUA010282361.1:0-19776 GCA_038406235.1 Peronia verruculata | reverse complement strand
CTATCTATCTATCTATCTATCTATCTATCTATCTATCTATCTATCTATCTATCTATCTATCTATCTATCTATTTTTTAATTTTTTTTTTCACCGGCAATCAAATGTAACTTTTCACAATGCTGATCAGTGACATAGCTAAAAAGATGTCCATCTATACTGTTGATCTGCAACGAAAGCATCGACGGCTTATAGACTCGAACACTACAGAGGATATCAATATGAAAATTTGGCACAAAACAGTAGCCTACTGCATAAAGATCTGTATTTCCTACGATGAGTTTGATCTGGATTGTACGTTCCATACAATGACGCTTTCAAAACATCAAAATTAACACGTTTTCCTTGAGTACCATTCTGTTTAATCATCCAACATACAAACATCAAAGTTTGAGCCGCAGCACTGAATGGGATTGATATATGTCTAAAAATCCCTCACAAAAGCAGTAGACTCTCTTCTAATATTTTGATAATTTCACGACTCAGCGTTTATTACATCCTGTGGACCGTAAGTTTTCAGGAAAGTTGATAACAGCGGTTTTAGGGATCTCTTCTATATTTTGCATTCTGCATTGATGTCACACTAGCAAGTTCTTTGAATGGCTACCCTTTCATGTACTTTAAGTCAGTGCCCTTCAAGGCCGAATCTACCAATAGTTGATAAGTATGACTTATTGCCTTTTGTTCAGGTCAATTGCAACACAGCAGGTAAAATAAATGCTCTCATTTCTCAAGCACAGTAAAGACGTGAATGGATAGTCCTAGTGTGTGTGTGTGTGTTTTTTTTTTTTTTCTCCTCAAATCTAAATCAGTATGATATCAGTCACTGCTAATGATTGTATGTTGTACTTTCCATTTTATTATTGCGTTAGATTCAACAAAATGCCTGAATTTCTTAATTAATCCTCAATAATATGGTCAAAAACACAGGAAAGATTATTGAAACAAACTTGCCCAGAAGAACCCTCAATATAAGCTGACTTAACAAATGTACCGACAGTCATAATCACAGCCAATTTTACTTTTTATTTATCAACAGATCTCATCAAGATATAATGGATATCAAGTGCTATCAGTAAAATCTCTCACTTCGCCGGTGAATTGATGAGTCCGTAAAAATTGTTACAGCTAAGTGCGTAATTTTCATTTCAGCACTTTAATTGCGGGGTTTTTATAAACAAATTGATCTCTTTCTGTTTTGAAGTCTAAAATATTCGTAAAGCATTGTCCGCTACCGAGGACAAATAACAACTAGCGGGATTACTGTTTAGAAAGCCTGAGTGAATAGGTGCGCCATTCAGACTGTAAATAAACTGTATTCTGCGCTCTGCGAGTATTGTATTTATCCTGTCATGCACCAGCAGTGTCCGTCATATGGGAATCCACCGATACTTGACAAGCATAGCCATCAGCTCTTTGGTCAGATCAAAGAGCTAACATACTACATGTATTATACTGGAGAGAGGACTAATGAAGTTACCTTAACAAGATACCCTGTGCCAACAATGGACGCCATGGCCATGAGGGCTAGACCTAGTGTTGCTATGCTCGACGCCCTTTATTATGTAATCAATATTTTCTTGTAAACGAGCCGATTCATGACTTTTTGCGTGTGTGTGTGTATTTTAAAATAATGGGAGATCGTTTCGCAGATTATCTGCCCCTCCCAAAAGAAGGACTCGTGCAAAGAGAGATCATTTTGACTAACCCTGTTACTTCCCTTTGCCGGACAAAAGAAGTGTTGAACAAACATTGTAAAGAGGAAAAACGTATTTACTTCTTGTCATTCGAAAGACTGATCGCTTTAAAAAAATGATGAAATTATAACAATAAGAATACATTCTCTTTGTATCATAATTTTTCTGGAACTTTTTCATGGAGTACGTTTCAAGCAACTCTTGGAGCAAAATAACAACAGTGTTAACTGTTAACGTTATTCAGGGTTTTGCCCTCATGGGCATGGTTCCCAATTTTGACACGTATGATGTCATCAATCAGCCCTTTGATATAGAACAGAACCGATAGTGGATGTTTGTTTGTTTTTTTTTTAAATAAAGGTCAAACCGACAGTGTCCAGCAACTTCAAGTGTATAGCCAGAGACTGATGCTCTCCTAGATGTTACTATTATGAATGAATAAACTGAATGTAACTCAAAAGAAAACGCGTTTGTTGTTTTGAACGCGCCATATTAACAAACGTGCAAATTTGGATCAAACACTCTCGTGAGTTCACTATTCAAATATTTTCGGCTTTTTAAAATGATGTCAAACATAGCAGAGATTTTTCGGCTTTATGTAAGTAGAATCACGTGTTTATGCAACACTATTATATGTCAAATTTCATATAGATACATTCAAGTTGTATTCGATTCCATAAGCCTTCGATAGGTTTTGTTGCAGATTTATAGTATAGATAGTAGAAGCTCCTTGGAACAGATGAGTCTAGTTTGGCAATCCATTTACTCGTAGGAACATGAACACTTTAAACTCAAACTGGCCTGAAGAGAGGCGGGCTCTGTTGACTTCAGTCACCCTCCGTAGGCCGCATGACAACACAACAGGTGGCTCCAGTGAAGCGGGAGAAGAGCAAATCCTCATAACTGTAAGAGGTTTATTTAGGCTGCTCTTGTGGGGCATAGCCCATGCATTATTTGGATATTTATTTCTAAAAATGTAATTTTAAATCGACAAAGAGAGAGAGAGAGAGAGAAAGAGAGAGAGAGAGAGAGAGAGAGAGAGAGTGAGAGGACTTTATAGCCACTTGCGTGTACAATATATGGATATGTCCTGGGAATGAAAATAATATTAATATGGCGACAAGTGATTTATATGCATTTTCTTGCTCAGATATAATTACTTAGTCTATCTGTAACGTGCGTCACACATATTTCCATAAGGTCTGGTGCATGAATGCCTTATATGTGAAATCTATTTTATGCCATTTTCAGCCCATTATCTATACGATCACATGCCAGAGACGACTGTGTGCACGGTACTAACCCGCCGGCTAACGTACACACAAACCTACAAACTAACTAAGTAAGTGACTAACTAAGTAGCTAACTAACAACTGACGAAAAATGTCCTAACAATTGGCTGGCTGACTAGCTTAAGAACTAAAAAAACTATCTGACTAACCAACTAATTAGCAATGCAAGTAACTAACTCACAAACAAACCTACTTATTAAATGAAATTTTTAAACAATTAACTAACTAGCTAATTAACTAACTAACTAAACAACTAACTAACAACTAACTAACTTACCAAATAAACAAATAAACTTACTCAAACTGTACTTTCACATAGAATTTTATTATTTTATTTACTAGTGTCATTTTGCTATATGATTGATGCGGGCGCGTTTTAAAGCTATTAGCTTTGAATATTACAACTAGTTTCATCTGAAGAGTTATGAAAGCCCCAGGAACAAATTGGTGCTCATTAAATTCATATGTTCTAACACTGGCTAATTTTACTGATGTAATGTGTTTAACTTTATGGCTTGTGAACATTGAAACGTGTATGGATCCTGAGATTGAATGATGTTGTTTTAATTGAACATCATCACGATATTTTTTTTTCTCATTCTATTGATGCTCCCAGTTTTGAGTGATATACACAATTAGTGGATGGGCACTACCAATATGCCATAGAGACAGATTGTCAAACAATGCAATTTCATGGCTCTATTGGTATCTACTCTTAAGCACAAAGCCTATTAGTCGTTTGTATCTGAAAATGTTTTAAGTGTTAGACACTGATAATTATAACACAATGCCTTTTTACATATAGCGGCTACAGAATGAAAACGTTTAGCGTTGTCATTACGTTTTGCACATGGAGGGTTATGGTTTTAAGCTTTTCAACCTCCTGTTGTGGTGGTTATCTCAGCTGTCCACAAGCGTGGTCAAAAAATAACATAACACTATTGTGTTATGTGACTCGTATATATGCACATGGGGGGCGTCCACATCCATCCGTTAAATAAGGCGTTTTATGTGGCTTTCTCTGGGTACATAACTTCATCTCTTACAGCCAGGTCTCATTCATCGTCCGGTTGAAATATTTGTTCTCTATTTCTTTCCTCTAAGTTTGGGAAGAAAAGATGTAAATTACTGGAGCACGCTCTGGAGGAATATTGAGGAGCAGAGAAAGTTAATAATTCTTCCAAATCTTGGGTTGTTAAAGTTCTGAGTTCTGGCTCAATATGCCAATGCGTCAGTCCACACCCAATATTTCTGTCTATACCTCCTTCTGTCATGATTGTTTCAAAGTCTGTGTGCGCATGAAACGTGCAGTATTATTCTTACACTTAACAGTATGGGAACTCTTGACTGAAGATAACTTTTTTGACTTTAATTGCTAGTGGGACTTTTAGGTCCCCTCCACTGGGGAAACAATGTCGGGACTTATAAGCCCCACCTCCTACAAAATACACGAAATAAAAAAAAAATGATAAATTCCACATAGGGACTAGTTATTACCATTTCCAGACAGACTAATATAGCATTTCAGTCACTTGTGCAGAACAGTTAAATCCCTAGTAAATAAAGGGTTAAAGCAGTGAACGAATATCGATTTTGTGCCGGGTCTTGGTCTCTGTGACATGGAGGGAAAAGCGTTGATGATATGATTTGATTCGGAAAATTGTTTGGTTCTTTGTTTGTTTTGGGGTTTAACGGCACATCAGCTGGATCACGACTAAACATGGCACGAAATACAGCAAGATAGGTTTGCAGGTCAAGAAGAAGAGAGACAAGAGAGCAGGACAGAAGACAGGAGTAAGGAGAGAAGGTAGAAATGTCACCGTTGGAACATCGAGGATGGCACTCCATGTGATACATTCCACCTATAATAGCGGTGGGGGCAAAGATGCTTCTTATATATCCCGAGTTCCCGAGGGGGGGTGGTTCGAAAGAACAGACAGACTTGACCTTTAATAAATGAAATTAGATTTTAAAAAACAAAGAAAACAAAAAACAAAAACAAAAACAAAAAAGGAAAAAAAAAACTGTCAGACATATCAATTGAACTTTAAAGATTTTAGATGGTTGAATTTGCAAGTAAAAGACACTAACTCAATTTCAATGCCTTTGAAACTCAGTTTCTGTATCCTCGTAGAACGTTCCCGTTAATGAGATTACCTCAAAACATTTACGATCTCTTACAACAGGTTAAAGCTGTGTTATAATAATATTTGGAATGCTAGAAATGAAAGGTAAAAGAGAAACTTTCCTGCTTCTCACTAATTTCTCACTAAAATCATGAGTTATTGTTGTGGTAGTCAGTTCCACCTTCTTCCCTTTTAGGAGAAACTGTAACCCTGCAGGTTTTTGCTGTTGTTTTGTTTTGTTAGTTGTTATTGTTTTTCTTCTTTTCTTCCTTCTTTTCTCTTATTATTGTTACCGGTACTATTACATGTATTGTTTTTTTTTTTTCTTTTGTGGACACGGATCTTGAACTGACAAAAGCGTCAAAAGATAAGATTTCCAAGACATTTCTGAAGATGCGTCAAAGAGTTAAAGTAATATTAAACTTAAATGCGTCCTGTAATTTAACGCTACCCGGTACGTCAGATGCTGACAGTTAAGTTTTGCGAAAAATCGGTACTGTAAAATGCTGAGAACTTTAGCTGAGCGCATTGGTTCAATTGCTTTTACGAGTTTCAAAAAGTTCCTTTATTTGCCATTTGCAACGGCATACTGTGTTGTCTCAATCGCCATTTTGGGTGTCTCTATAAGTGTGTTCATTTCAATGAGGTCCAGAGGTGTGTAATATAGCGCATAAGTGTTCTGGTTTCTGGTGAAAGCTTTATCTATTCGTAAGTTACTTCCTCACTTAGCTAAACGCCTTCCAGCGTTAAGGCAACTTTAATGCATTAATTTGTAACATGTTGTTGAAACTTTTACTATCAGCATATCGTAATTAGTTATTTAATGGTCCTTGCAAATGACATTTACAATTTTTATTCTTTCAATTCCCATGTGGACCTGAGCAGCTGTCATTCTTTTTTCAGAAGAAAAACAAATTGATTTTGTAAATTGTATGTTCTGAGGTGGAACAAGCAATTAACCAAATGATTTACCATACATCTAGTTAATGTTGATATAATGATTAGATCTTTTTGATTCATATCTTTATCTGGATGTTAAAAGTAATTACGATATCAATGAAACGTGCGTGGAAACTTTGCCTTTTGCACAAGTCCCTTTCCAAAAACATCATCTGCATTAATAAATACTTGTCGCGAGTAACAAACACAGAGATTAGTTTGTACAATCTGGGAATAATAACTATCATAATGTATAGCTTTTAGGATAAGTTTAAAAATATGGTTTATGGTGCAACAACGTCTGCGGTGTTATTTACCTGTGTTATGAAATATAAGTGGTGATTTGATGAATACATTTTTAAAAAAAAAAAAAATTCACAAAATTCGTCAGACAGTTATGATTATAGATCGAAGCTCAGTCTTTTGGTCGAGAAAGTTGCAGTTGTTTTCTGAATGATATGGTCTTTCATACTAGCCACAGATCAAGGTATCATTCTGGTCTTAGATGACATCAGTTTGTTAATGAATAATTACACCATTCTTAAATACATTGTTTTGGTTAGGTGTTTCTTTCCTTCTCCATCAAAGAAATAAAAAGGCACCAAAGTTGAACTCGGTATCTATTAAATAGTATTTACAAACGGAACATTGGGATCGTCGATTGTCTCCGACGGATGAAATTCTTCCTAGATCAGTGGTTCCCAACCTTTATGGCATTCGCGACCCTTATTCAAAAGCTTGAGACCTATGCGATTCCTACAATCAGCAGCTTGATTTACTTTTATTTTTACTATGACTGAAAGGGAAAGAAACGTAATAAAAGGTCCATTCAAAAATCCGGTAATTGTCTATCAATAAACTAAATCACAACATTGGCCCAGTCCTGAGTCACAAAAAGAACACAGTTGTTTTTTACAACAATGACAACATATATTCCAACAATTAATCAGCCCAGATAATGGGATTTTATCCCAGATCATTTCTAACAGGGCTATATGACCCCCTTGCCAGGGCTTACCGATCCCCGGGAGGGTTGCGACCCACCCATTGGGAACGTCTGCCCTAGATCAAAGACACCAGTCTCCTTCCTCTCGCCTCTTCTAGTCCCTGCCCACCCACCCAAAAAGTGACAAAACGTGGAGGTCCAAAATTATGATCTATGTTAAAAAACCACTCTGCATCATGAGATGCTTTTCAGCTGTTGGCATTCAGGAGAAGAAGGATAAAAAGAAAAAGACAGAGAAGAGGGAGAAGAGGAGGGAGCAGAAGAAGAAAAAGAAGAAGAAGAGGAAAGAAGGAGAAGAAGAAAGTATAATTAATTTTCTTCCCAATGGCTCATATTCTAAAGTGACCACGGACGTTTTCTGGTGTTCTTTCATTTTCAAGCATGCTGATTTGCGTCTCTTTCCCACATAAATAAACTGTAACTTCTCGCCCTATGGCAAAATCTTGTTGTGCGGTTATGAAAACAAAACAAAACAAAACAAAACAGAGAGAAAGAGAGAGAGAGAGAGAAAGAGAGAGAGAGAGAGGCACACGAATAGCATTGATTGCTACGGCAGCTGACATTTAACCAATTTTACAGTAGGGCGAACAAACTGTAACTTGCCTCGAATCACTTCCAAACTTTCTATGAGCATAATTATAGGCCATACATGAATGTGTATATCATACTATAATTGACGTCTTTGCTGGTTTGTGCTGTAGAGGACATGCGGCTCGTACAATTTATGAACTATAGTAGGTTACAGCTGCAAGGGCCCTTGTGGCCTCTCAAAGCACAAAATATGCCATTAACTAGAACTGTGAGAGCACTAATGGTAGGGGTGTCTTTTATTTTTTAGAAAAGGGCCAGATGTTATAAGGCGACAATGTTTGGCGGTCAGGTTGAACATTCAGCTTGGCAGTCCATTCTTTTTTAACCATATGCTATTCAAATAGTCTCTGAAAATGAACTATTTATGAACCTTGTAGTGCAAATGATATTCAAGAATAACTTGGCTGCACAGATGTGAAGAATGAAACCGATCTCGCTGCACTAGGTAGTCCTACTGAAAGACAGATCCATGCCTGAAACGATTTAATGCGACGAGATTGCGGGCCGGACGAAATTTACTCACGGGCCGCATTCGGCCCGGATCATAGACTTCGGACATGCCTGACTAGGTACAATCAAATTTAATGAATGTTAAGTGTTACTGGCATGAACGTTAAGCAATTATGATCCTCACTAGATAATTTCTCCACTCTACATCTCTTAGATGTCTTTGTTTTGTATGTATGAATGTACAAACACGGTCGGGCTGGCTTGGAATTGCACAATTGTACAGTTTTATTTATTTTATTTATTTATTTATTTATTTATTTTTTTTATTTATTTTTGTTTTTTGCAGAACAAGAAATTCACCATGAAAAAGTCGAATAAGCCTTGAGTTTAGGGCTGTATTTGAGCATTAATACTTCACTTTATGCCGTCAGAGAGTGAGATGACAATCATAGTAGATGGCCCTTCTATAGCCCAAACCAGGGTGTATTGAGTTGCTATTGCTAATAAAGAGCCTTGATGATGATGGCAATCGATAGAGACAAAGTTCCGGTCCTGCTATATCCTTTCATTAATATAGACTAGAAATGTCCCTTAAAGATGTATCACGTTTGAGGAAATGTTCAGTATTAATATTAAAGTGAAATCTGTAAAAAGCGCTTTGTCATTAATGGGCAGCCAAAAACTTTCAAGATTCTTTCTCCTTCTCTCTCTTTCTTTCTCTCTCTGTCCTTCCCCCCCCCCTCTCTCTCTCTCTCTCTCTCCCCCTCTCTCTCACGCTCTTTCTCCACTTTTATAGCCTTACTTTTCACCTACTCATAGTGAGAAACAGACCTAACGTGGGTTAAAGAGAAATATATGCCTCATATCAGAATTCATGAATCATAGAAAAGAAAGCCTTCAAATCCATTCAAGAAAACAGGCAGATCACTATACATACCAAAACCAATCTCCAGATATTTTGTCGTAGAGTTTGGGTATACTATAAAGAATTAATTTGGAACATGCTGAACTTCTAGTAACGTTCTACTACAACTTTGACTTTTTCCCCCCATAGTGTATTAGCATCTGTTAGTTGTTTCTCTGCCGTTAGAAATACACCACTTGATTTCATGCCAAATAAGGAAAAAGCCGCACGGTGCAAATACCAAATAAGGCTTTGGTGGCCAAGCTTGTCTAGATATGATCATCAAGTGAAGCACATTTTTAGTCATGCGTTGATTTTAAACGTATTTATTTAATATCTGAATCCTTTGCTTTTACCTCTCTGTCTTGGTTTCAGTCATATAACAACCATTATATGATTCTTCATTGTCAAACAACAGATAGATGACAGCCAAAAATATTCTTTACAGTTGGCTCGGACTATCTTCAGTTTAACACTGTCCTAGTCAAGATGTCAAGGTACATATACAGACTTTTATCTTGTTTGTAAACGTAAGCTAGAAACGTAACAGTGGAGAAAGATCCTAACACTATGAGAGACATACATACGAAAGTTTTTAAAATAGATAATGTTATGTTTAGAAATGTTTCTGCATAGTTAACACTTTTTTGCCTTTGCCTTTGTCATGCAAAGTGTTAATCTATTGGATCCCGTTTCTCTTTCTCTTTTCAATGACAACTCTGAATTCAAACATAAAAAGACCAATACTTGAAACAAATTGCTTAAACTGCACAATGCGATGCTAGTGGACATACAGTAATATGCATAAACACAATAGATTTAGATCTTTGCCTTTCATTGTTGTTTTTGTGATCCCTGCTGATTTCTAAATATTGTTAAGCCATTTTATGTATGACATATAGCGTAGGAAAATTAATTTTCCTCAGTTGTACACAAAACTATGTAATTAAGAGTGTGAAATTGGATGGAATAATAATTAAATTCAATTAAAACTTGTTGTCTGTTATTGCTCTTTCTATCTATATAAGGTATAGTAATCCTGCACTTGTTTGTGGATCTTCTGACAAGGAATTGGATCTGCAAGGTAAGCTCTAATACTTGGATGTGCAGTAGCTGTGTTTTGCAACTTCAGCATTTTAGCCAATGTGCTGATAATTATAAAGTTTTCCCATCAGTTCTTCTTTGATGTTTCTAACAGTTACCGATCTCACTACACATTGGAACTAAGATATTTCTTACCCGTGACAATGTTCATTTTTCAAAGGATGGCAGGTGAATTATGAATAGCTAATCACAGTTTTAAGAACTTCCATTTTTAGGCTCTAAAACTTACCATCGCATAAACGATGATATTAATCATCAACATCATTTTATAAAAATACAATATAACTGTCTGACCGGTAACTAATAAAACAATTCAAGAAAACAAATAACACAGAAATCTATAAAGAACTTGATATTAATCATCATCATCATCATCATCATCATAGGAAGAAAAAGAAGAAGAAGAAGAAATGTAGAAGCAATAAATTTGCTTTCTATATACGACTGTTCGAAATTAAAAATGGTTGTTTTATTATCACTTTGTCAAAAGTATTCGTTACTTTATCACTTCATTTTTACTTGCAAAAGATGAGATCCAAGAACTGCCTAACGTTAGAATGGAACACCACGAACTGATTGCAAAGTTTTCAGCGATGTTTTAATAAAGAAGGCCGAGAAGCAGATAGGCAAATAAATTACCGTAGGGGGTATAGAATTATGAATTCTCACTGGTGCTCCAAAATGTTCCCGCAAATTCTTTACATTAAAGACGTCTCTTAACTGGCCAAGTAAAGGCGATGTGCTGCTGTATTCCCGAACTTTGGACCTGCGGACCAGTTTTATCATGTGTATAAGGCCGGAGCCACAGTGCATCTGTGTCCGTGTCTAAGTCTCGCACTGCAGCCGCGTAATGTTATAGACCATACGCATTTCATTGCCGCATGCTGCAGTGCATATGGGTCTGACCATGCGGCCAGCTAGCGTGTCAGCTCTTTTCTTTTATATCCGCCTCCTCTATTTCCATCTTGCGAGCTCGCAACATGACTACATGCGGCTGCAGTGCGAGAGTTAGACACAGACACAGATACACTGTAGCTACGCCCTAACTCGCCGATGCAAATTGCCGGTTTATTACTCTGTAACATTGTTAGTCCGATTGACCAGCGCTAATATACTTAACTCCCGATATTTTGTTTTGACTGCCCACTCCATCAAGGTTTCAGAATAACACCATCCAAACCTATAGCTGGCCCCTTCACTGGTTATGTATTATACTGTCCTATATGCATCGCTGTTCTCATCACGGTTTAAATATTCCTTTAACCCAGGAAGTTATTGAGCCTGACACTGGTCCCGTTCTATGTCAGATCCTGGAAAGCTACGTCATCTATCCTCTGTTCTTCCCTAACATTTTTTTTTACGATGAGTGTATCAACCTATTAGAAGGGAATTTGGGTCTTTTTCCCCGGAAAACAATTCAACTTTTGATAGAATTTAGCATTCTCATGATGATTCTGAGTAAATAATAATAATAATAATAATAAAAACCAATAAATAAATGAATAAGGATGAAAGTATATGAATGAACAAATAAGTAAAAATTTAAAATAAAAATAAAATAAAAAATATAAAAATGAGCAGATTTGCAAGCGCTTAGACTCTAAGTTCAATTATTTACAACCCCTGAGTCATTAGATTTAACAGCAGTCACGACTTGTTTAGATTGATTCTATATCAATTTTTTTTTTACTCTGATGATATCTGCACCAGGCCTATGGGGTAACTCAGCACTATCATGAAACCCCCACTTAAACCAAAAAAAAAAAAAAAGAAAAAAAAAATTAGAGGTCTGCCTCATTTACCTAGAGGGAAGGTTGTTGCGTTGTGGCAGAGGTGTTCATGATCAGACACAGAGTCATACTGATATCTAGATACTTTTTAGAGCGAATCAATTCGTGGGTATTGCCGCAAGTTTTAAACTATTATGAACGATATCAAGCAATAGGAGTACTGTCAGTGAGGAGATGATGGGCTTATCTATCAGCAGAGGCAAAAAATCTGTTGTTCATTAACATTCGAATATAAAATCTTGTATTGCTTTTCCAAATGTTAACTTTACTAAATTGTCAACAAAAACCAAGCGGCGCGCATTGTTTTCCCAGATCAAGCGTTAACATCTTTAATACCATTTCGCTCCCCGAGCAAGCCGATTTATGAATCTTCTTAAGCCATTTCGGATTATAAATGCACATTTCGACTAAATGTTAAGACAAAGGCTCAAGTTATCAGCTTCATATAGGGAGGCAAAAACTAGATCTACTTGTAGGTTAGTGCATAACAACATATGATGGGGAAGATTAGCATAGAACTCGTCAGGTAGTGCCCGATGAGCCAAGACGAAGTGAAAGACAAACAGGAGACAAAGAGCAACACGGGCGAGGAGGGGGGGGGGGTGTACGCGTGATGACGGAGTTTAAAAAAAATAAAAATAAAGATAGAGTATTTTAACCTGTTCTTTCAAGTTTGGCATGTTCAAATTAGAGAAAACAGTGGGAAACATGGACTTTTTTCAAACAGTACCATAGCAACGTAGCCATCTTGGATTTTAGCTTTTCTAAATGGACTTTCTTAAAACTCAATCTTCTCAGCTAAATTTCAACGGGACTTGATGAAATCTGGCAACTATGTTTTTGACATAATATGTTAAAAGATACATTATTTTCAGAACTTTGTATGGAGAAGACCTTTTCCAGAAATTTATAAGAATGCCATGTGGTACAATTTCAAATTCTCTCCCTTTTGTTTTTCATATCAAAACTCTGAAACTCACAAACCGAATGGAACACACACATGTAGTTTCTTTGTTCTTTTTGGGCGCACAGATTCGGATACAGCATGGGCACTGGAACTTCGTTGTGGTGATGATTGAGGATATAATATATATATATATATATATATATATATATATACGCTACATGTGTAAATTTTTTTTTCCAGATGAGACTGTGGATATGGTCAGCTTGCTTGCTCGCCGCCATTCTGGCGGTGAGCGAAGTGTCGGCCCGTTCTGGCGTTTATGGTCGATGTAAAGCACCAGGTCGCGGTCGTCCTAAACTACGACATGGTCACAGAAAAGGTCATGGCCGCGGCGGAAAACATCCACTTGGTAAGTCAGCATCGTCGATCATTTATTGGAAACATTTGAGTTATTTTTATCTATGCACGTAGTTCTTGTTCTAAAACTCCTGGATGTTTTACTAATGTGCAGTGTGGCAAGAAAGTGCAACATTTAATTTCATTCACTCCAACTTCATTCATTCATAGCTCCCGTAGACAAGTTGTGCTTGGGGCGCCTCAGAAGATCTAACAACCAGTTTCCTCCATTTTCCTTGTCCTCTGCCTTTCTCAAAGTGTCCTTAAGTTTCAGACCGGTCCATTCTCATATGTTACCATCCTGTCTCTTCTTTTGTCTGCCTGGAGATCGCGTGGCATGGCCATACCACACATGTTTATGACATTTAATTAACACATGTTAAATCCATTTTTGTTCCTTCAGTGGAAAATGCCAAGTTTATTTAACCATCTTCTGGTATATCTTCTGAATACGTATATTCTCCTTATGCCAATTGATTCCTTTACGAACATTGGGCCGCGATCGGATTCTTCCAGCGCACACGATTCTGGCAGGTCCTCCCCAACTAAGTCCACGTCGCCAAGGCCTGTACTAGAGCGACAGTGTTGCTGTGGTTGCTTCAACATTCTGTTTAAGGATCGGGATATTAACCCAATTCAAATCCCCCAACCTGGAGGGCTAGTTGTGTCCCATTCGTCTGGTCTCTGTCTTTTGACCTATCTGACCAGGGTTGACATACTAGGAGACGAATCTCCGGCCAGCCTAAGTCTCAGGGTCATGGAGACATGCAACCCCTCTCCCCCTCCCACTCACAACAAGACTGCACTCTCAGGGGGAGGTGAATATGTATATACATATATATAAATATTATATATTTGTGTGTGTGTGTGTGTGTGTGTGTGTGTGTGTGTGTGCGTGTATGACATTCTCATGGATCCTTTATGTTTTCCTTATTCTTATCCTTAAGTCCCTGGAGAAAAACGTGAGGCCAAAGCAGATATTATCTTCGCCCTGGATTCATCTGGTAGCATAAAGAAACCCAATTACAGGAAACAGCTCCGCTTTGTCGTTGATTTCACCAAGCATTTCAAGATCGGTCCTAATGATGTTCGTTTTGGAGCCTTGGTCTTCAGCAAAAAAGCCAAGAAGCTGTTTGACTTGAAACAATTTAATAAACCAAAACGACTTCGAAAGGTGAGAAGCAACAGGTTATAGGGCAATATATCATTCGATTACTGTCAGCGTTAAGAGTTTACCCCCCTCTCCACCCCCCTCCAGGGGAAAAAAAGTAGATCTGAGCATAATCGATCATGCTAACACTCAAAACTGCCGGACAAGTTGGTGTTTTTGAAATGGTGCGTATTATTTATTTTGCGGTTGTTGTTGGTGGTGGTGAAGGGGTGACGGTGGTGTAGATAACAGCTTCCAAGGATAAAAGGTGTAAGACAGGTGAAGGAATAATGTTGTTGTTGTTGTTGTTGTTGTAAATGTCCGCCTATAAGGGGAATCTTGAGTGTAACAGACATGAATGGATATTCCTGTTGTTGTTGTTGTTATTATTATTATTATTGCTACTGTTGTTGTTGTTGTTGCTGGTCTTGTTGTTGTTTTAGGTATCTGTTTCTAAGGCGAATCAAAGGTGTAAGAGAGATAAATAATTGTTTGCTGTTGTTGTTGTTACTGTTATTGTTGTTGTTGTTGTTGTTAATGCTGTTGTTGTTGCTTTAGCTTTCTGTTTCTCGGCGAATGAAAGTGTAAGAGAGATGAATAAATGTTGGTGTTGTTGTTGTTCTTGCTTGATGTTATTGTTGTTGTTGTTGTTATTGCTCTTGTTGTTGTTGTGTTATGTATCTGTTTCTACGGCCAATCAAAGGAGTAAGAGAGATAAATTAATGTTGGTGTTGTTGTTGTGGATATCTGCCTCTAAGACGAATGAAAGGTGTAAGAGAAATGAATGAATTCAGTTGTTTCTCTTCCCGAGTTGCAGAACAACGTGAATACTTAAATAGTAACTCTTACATGCTTATTTTTTTTTCATCAGGCTATCAGACGGGCGCCCTATCTCAAATCAAAATCGTTTACCTTCCGAGCCTTGGACATGGTGAGAAACCAACAAATGTTTTCAGAGGCCAAAGGAGGCAGGGAGGACGCCAAAAAGATTGTTATTGTCATGACTGACGGTCGCTCTGAGAACATGAAAAAAAGTGAGTGTCCCCAATGATTGTACCACTATAGGTAGCCAGGGTAATTAGTTTGAGTATTGAGCACATTTTGCTATTTTCTTTAACAAAATAATATAATGATTATATGATAATGTAAAAATATAATGGATGCATAATAACATAATCACCAGATTCTGCAATAAAATGGATATACTATAATAAAAAGAATCTGGTGCTGCAATATAATGGATATTATGTGTGGTATTGTAAGATGAAGGGTATAATAATAATGTAATAATCTGATATTGCAATGTGATGGATATATTATTATAATGATACAACTATGCAGTATTGTCAGGTAATGGGCATGTAATAATATAAAAATATGATAATGCAATAGATATATAATAACATAATAATCTGGTATTGCAATATGGTGATTATATACTAAAACAATTGAGTGATATTGTCATGTAATGGGTATATAATAGCATGATCTGATACTGAAATATAATGGATATATATATGATACAGTGATAACCTGTTACTGCAATATAATAATTAGATATATAATTTATAATCATACAATAAATGTGGTATTGTAATGTAAGGGATATATAAAAAGTGTATGATTTAGCACTATAAAATAATGGGTATATAAAATGTAATAAATTGACATTATTTGAGTGAATATATTATAATTCAATAATTCAGAATATTAATTAAATATCATTATTAAAGATAGTGATAGCGGTGCATGTAACTGCAGCTAAGACAGGAAAGTTGAAAATATAGTATAAAAGAGCTTCAATATAGTGGTAGGGATGGCACTGAAGCGGTCATAGTAGTGGTAATAGATAGTGAACGTTTTTGTTTTTGTTTGTTTGTATTTGTTTGTTTATATATTGAGGATTTTGTTGTTGTCGTAGTTGTTGTTGTTGTTACCTAGTGATAGTACCATCAGTGATAGTAGTGGTAGCAAACGCAAATTGTGTAGTAGAAGTAGTAGTAGAAGTATAGTCGTAGTAGTAGTGGCAGCAGCAGCAGCAGCAGCAGTAGTAGTAGTATGTAGTAGTAGCAGTAGTAGTAGTAGTAGTAGTAGTAGTCGTAGTAGTAGTGGCAGCAGCAGCAGCAGTAGTAGTAGTTGTAGTAGTAGTAGTAGTAGTAACAGTATAGTAGAAGTAGTTTTTTTTTTTTTTAATTTTCCAAGTCTTGTTATTCCGACCGATCACTTTGTTCCTAAAGCTCTGACGGCCGCTAACAAACTGAAAAAAGAAGGGGTGACAATCCTGACCATCGGTATCGGTCGCGCCTCCAACACGGAGTTGCGTGGTATGGCTAGCAGTGACGACAACGTCTTCAGGACCAGGAATTTCAACACGTTGCGAAAAATACTCAAGAAAGTTGTAGACCGTACCTATGAAGGTAAGCAGCCATATCGTTAACACGCTGTTTTGTGTGTGTGTGTGTGTGTGTGTGTGTGTGTGTGTGTTTTTTTAAAACTTTTTCCAAAGACCACGTTACCTTTTTCCCCTAAAGGTTGTCTCCTTATATAATAGTATACATTTTTATCTTTCCTGTGCCATCCGTTTAACCAGTCTGGGATGAATTAATTCATAAACTTGACTGAATCTTGTTGAATTTAATGATGAAGAGATGAGTTCACAGATCACACATCGAGTCTCCATCTGCATTAATGATGAATAGAAAGAAACAGGCAGATGGATAGACAGACAGACAGGTAAGCATTCAGACTAACTGAAAGAAAAACAGATAGGGAAATAGGCAGACAAATAGGCATGCAGGTGGGTAGACAGGATGACAGGTAAAATCGTGATACTTTATTGTAGCCAGATGCATCTACGTCCCATTTCACTGCTGATGGGTATTTATATGACACTATACACAATTTATCATCAGCATCTATCATACGAAAATCTACCATAGGTTTTTTAAATCAGATTATTATTGATTAATCTAATCAATAAGATGAGCTTGTTCGTAGTGTCCTTAAAACGAATTCACCAGTCCACGGGCCTGACAAAAAGGCTGTAAAATATGCTTTAAATTTTGATCCTAAAAGATTTTGATACAATGAGGTTGAACACAATGTAAGGGGAATATTATTTCCAACATTTTTATAGTGAACATTTTAGACAAATTCTTCTTTTTACTAAATCTGTTTAACAACTCTTGAGTTCCAGAAGAGGAAACATTTTTTCAACATGTAATCTGTAAATGAGTAAAGTACAACAACACCGTTTTTTTTTGTTTGTTTGTTTTAGGTGAGACGACTTTAGTTGTCTTACAAGATATATTTTTGTAAAATAATAATAATAATAATAATAATAATGCTAATACAGAGATTTAGATTTGTGACTTACTACTTGAGTTTGGACAGTCATTTTTCATTAGTTGTAGTGTCATGTAATTACGCAAAATGTGTCTACTTTTGCAGTGAACAATATTCAGACATTAATAAACTCGTCCGTTTCAGACATTTAAGTAGAAGTTATTTTTGTGCTCTTGTGTATTTTTTTGTGTTTGCCCACCTTTCTCCCTAGAATCCCCGCTCATTAGTTCTGCTATGAACTCACCCACTACGCTCTACTGTAATCTTCATCATTTGGGTCAATATTTTTAAGCCGCACTTCAAATCATATCCATCCATTTTTATGCAGATAAGTTCATGATTAAGTTGATATATCATTTATTTTTTTCATTTCATCTTTAAGAGGTGACACTTTGAAATCAGGCCCTCGCCAAACTGAGACAACCGGAGATATCACATATTTTTCAACAGAGAATTTTAACATATTGTTTTTCTTCACAGAACCCTTCTATATTAATCTAAAACTGCATTGCAGAGTTAAAGTTGCTAAAATAGATTGAATGAAAACCCAATAAAACCCATGCAATTAAGTCGCATGTCCCTATAAGGATTAATAAAGATTTACAAAAGGATCGGCCATTTTCTCACAACAATGAGCTTCAGCAGCAGGTTATTCCCATCGCCTTTATTTGCCAATATCTCGAGTTCTCTGTAAGGTAGAACAAGTTGTTTTTTTTTTCACCCACAGAAAGAAAATGAATAATCGTCACAGTGATACCAATACTTGAATATCCTCACAATAGATTTGTTTCGATCAGGCGAACGGCTGGAAATCCCCATCTAATTTTAGTAAAGGGTACAAACCTAGGCGTCCCTATATACAGGCCAGGTAACCCGATTCATTTGAAGGCTGGCAATAAATCGTGGTCCTAGTTAAACTGTTTTAATTGCAACAACTTTATAACATAGTTTGGACACTTTCATTCTGAGACGACGAAACTTCGGTGAGCGAAACTCAGATCGTGTGACTCTTGTTGAACTCTGCATGCATGATGCTCACAGATTTGACGGCCTTTTCCTAATTTGACCATTGTTATAAATGTCTGATATATTTCTGATAATTTGAATGCGATTAATGTTTTCATGTCATTGATCTTTTAAAATTAATTTGTGTCTCATTTTTGCCAAGTTATGATTCGTATGAATAAAATTTTGATAAGGTCAACAATTTGGCCTCTTGTTACTGATTTTTTAAATCGGTGGTTTAAACCTGGTGATGTAAACAGTCAGCCTTCAATGCCTACCGCGGGTGTTCGGCCTGGTATAGGAACGCCTAGGTTCCGATCAAGCAGATGGCTGGAAATTCTCGTCTAATTCTGGAAGGGGACCCAAAGACCTCAAACTCTACCACTGACATGGCAAAAAAAAAAAGCACACGGCTCCGATGACAAGTTGTTGTCTGATCTCTTGGAGGAGCGGTAAACGTCAGTGAGTGTTCTATTTTTAAGAGAGGGGTACAAACACTCTGCCGGGGATTTCCAGGTTCTTTGCTTTGTCGAATATGACCTATTTTCAGTTCATTACTGTGGGCTTAAGAAATTCGATTCTCTCTTTGACAGTCACTGAGCGGCTGAATGAAACCTCTGCTGACGTATGCCTGTGTATCGTGTCTGACAGGATGTGCTAAATCTGGATAGATCAGACATTATCAAGATCAACCCAAACATGCAGAGGAAAACAATCCCACCAAATCCAATGACACTAGTTGAAGTTCTGTAATCTCCAATAGATAAAAGCCTCCGTCTGTAGAAAGACATGCGTCTTCTATTCACAGTCAGGTCTCCCAGAATGTGTAGGAAATGCTCTTGGTCCATTTGTCCGTTCTTGCAAACTGACATATAGCCACGGCATGGACACAGGCAACGTGCAGATGGTACATTACAAACAGGGGCGCTAAGATTCAGGTTATATCCTTGGTTAGAGGTACAGTAATAGGATCCAGGAGTGTTGACACAATCAAACTGGCAGGGTGAACTGCTGTTGTCAGAAAGGGACGTGTTACATTCATCGATATCAGTGCAGGAGTTTCCATCAGGAGCCAA
>JBCAUA010282142.1:0-19780 GCA_038406235.1 Peronia verruculata | reverse complement strand
CAACAGTGTTTACTAAAATATGCCTTACCATGTCAAATGTTCAAAACCAAATATTTTGTTATTTGGAATTTAAGAAGCAAATTCATTTTTAATACTATATACTATGACTTTCTTGTTTGTTATTGCCTTTTTTGTGAATTCTATTTCGTCCTTGTAACAACTGCAACAGACAGAGTTGTGATTGTAAAAATGTCATTTACTCATCATCAACATTTACCGCAGATCTGAGGTTTCACAGATATGTAGATAAGATATAAATACACTTCTGTGAGAAGTTGGAAAGTTGGGCATTTTAGCTTCAAAATGAATTTTGATGGTATTTGTTATAAAATTGCTGAATAATGGTAGATTGACCCATATACTTTGGGCTTAGTCTTCTTCAATGTTCTATTAACTTCTCTACTATCCAGAACATTTGACAGAATCTTTTAATGATCAAATCAGCGGACCACAGACTGTCACCCAAATCTTATGATCTCACAAAAGATTGCAAAAAGAACTCACCAACAACTGGTAATAAGTAAACATCAAATCTTCATTTCTCATAATGGGTGGACGTCTTCCCAAAAGTATGGAGTCTGTGGAATATTGTCGATCAACATCATGTGGTCTGCTTTCAGCTGGAGGTGACTTTGGCCTGATTTCACTTTTGTCCTCAGCCTTTGAACTGACACTCTGGATTGGTGAGAGCCTTGATGGTTGTGCTCCGCTGTGAGTTTGAGAATCTTTTTCTGCCATCTGAGAAGGGGTAGCTTCAATTTCAACAGAACTCTCACTCTGAGAAAGTCAAAAACTCAA
The DNA here is from genome assembly GCA_038406235.1 of Peronia verruculata. Lineage (NCBI taxonomy): Eukaryota > Metazoa > Mollusca > Gastropoda > Systellommatophora > Onchidiidae > Peronia > Peronia verruculata. The sequence continues at coordinate 18,982 of JBCAUA010282142.1, read as the reverse complement.
CATTGTAATCTGATTCTATTACAGGGAATTTGTCCCTGGTATAAGAGGTTGCTGAGAAAAAGTGCTTATTTCCCTACAAAGTTCTAAACACTAGCATCAGATTATTAACTAAGCTAAATCAAAATATCATGCAGATACAATATTTGTATAAATAAACATAAAAATTTACGGGCTCCTGTCCATGTAGAAATATTAAAGAAAGGAGTGCAAATTCATTCTTGTTGGTAGAATAAAAAAGGTTTTATGACCAGTGACATATAAGTCATGATCTGATTTCAGCACATTCAAAGAAAGACTCTGAGAAACAATAAAAGAAACATCTAGCCAGCATTTTTATTGACATACAGTGGAACCCCTCGATAATGAGCCCCTCTAGAACGACCTCTCCTCTGTTGCGACTTTTTTCTCAGTGACGGATATATTTCTCTATGTAAAGTACCCCGGAATAGCGGCTTCCCCTCAAACGTGACTTACGACCTCTGGTTTTGCACTGTTGTTAAACAAAATCCCCCCGTATTACGACCTTTGCTAGGCAGTCTATCATGCATGAGTATCAGCCCCGCGATACCGAAAGCCCAGGTCCAAGCGGAAGGTCTCCGTCCACTCTATACTAATCTAGTAGGCCTACTACTAGCAGAAGGCCGAAGATAATGCATATCACAGCCGCGCGCCATGTGTTCACCAGTGCACAGAACGTACCGTCTAAAAAATCTTGCATTCGGAGAATTGGGATATTTTATACTAGTTTTTCCCCATTTTGACGTCAATCAGAATGCCGCAGGAGTATAGTTTTCATTCATAGTCCAGCAAGAAAACTGTTCTCCAATCTGTTGCTATGGGCAGCGGCCCTGCCTGCCGCCATTGCTAAGGCCTCTATACCTCAACAGTACATGATGTAGCCTAGTCCGGACATGTAGTGCTATGTATTTCACCCTGCCCATCCCGCCCTCACGATAAAAAGTCATTCACATGCACCTGTCATTGATGATCTCATTAGTGATCATCGCTTAGGTCCACGATCCCTCGTGTCGTTCCTTTCCGCATGTTGCCGACCACGATCTAAACGAGGTAAATCTAGATCAAGATTCATTCTGGAATCTTCCATTCAAAAGTCTGGTTGGATGCCGACGACCTGCTTAGCTTTCGAACACATGTTTTTACGTGTATGTCATTGGATAGAAGACGACGGTCTGCCCATAACTAGATTATAAAGCGCGTCATCATGTTAACCAACTGATCATGTCTGCTTACTTTATGTATAGTAAACAGAAATTGTTCGAGATTTCTTTTTGTTGTCATTTTTTCGTTATTTGTCTTTTCTATAATTGACGGAAACAACTTGAAGTAGGACCTACAGTAATTAAAAAGATGATATTAATTTTTGTTAGAAGAGTTTTGCTCCATTGTTTCATATTAGGGAGTTTACTCAAGGGACATAACATGTCAGAACTTAAAACCATGAATTACGACCCCCCTCTTATGCAACCTAATTTTGCCTACATTTTGACAAGTCGTAATTAAGGGGGTTCACGTAAATCCAGACAACTGAAGAATGCTGCCACTTCTAGTTGTGATGATCTAGATTCACTTTTTTTTTTTTCAGTTTATCTAGATCTAGATCTAGATATAACTGACCCAATAACAACATTTTATGATCATGGACTCACTAAAACTAGAACCATTTTTATCAGCATTTGCTGTTTGACCTGACTGTTTTCTATTCTATGGGATCACGAAAACCCTTTTTTTTTTTCTTTTTTATAAACCTAAGTTGGCAATCATGCAAAATATTTCACTAGAACTAGATGTAAATCTAGATCAAGCTATAACCATACAATCTACACCTTGGCCCCCTTGATGCTGTATCACAATATGACACATTATAGTCTATCATTATCACAAAATGTGTAACTGTAAGTCCCATCCTAAATTCTAAATAAACAAATTACACACAATTCATACATAGAAGTCATCAGACCTTGCTATTATAATATCACTCTGCGAAATCTCAGATATGATAATCCGTATTGACTATCACTAGATCTAGACCTCTAGATTTCGATCGACCTTCGTCAATAAATTAATTTCAATTAATCCAGACCTAGATCTAGATCTAGATCTATCATGTCATATCAATCTAATGAACCCACTTTCTTTTTTCCTTGATGCAGTGTCCATATCGACTTGTCCTCTAGACCGGGAACCTTTTCTCCTATTTCATAATGAAAATCTTTAGCAGGATCACGACTGAAAAATGACCACATATTTGAAGACAGCCATACAACCGAGTGAACTTCTTAGCTATCGAAAAGGTGAATGAGCTGGGAATATAGCAATAGCTACATCAGGGAAGTTGACGTTGCCTATCAGAGTTTATGTAGAGTGATCTCCCATGTTTTTATCGAAAACAGGCTTGACACGCAATAACTTCAACTTGTCGTGATTGACAGGCCACAATGACCATGCCATCAACCATACTATAAAGTGATATTTATAGCATATCGACTAACGCTCACTGCATTGTTCTAAATTTCCAAATGCATTGGGCGAATAGTAATAAAGATGAAATTACCAATCAGTAGTATAGCTAATGGACCCATCGACATTTAAGTACAAGTGAATGAAAAAAAAAAAAAAAGAATTCAAAGACGCAGTTAATACATGTACTTCTAGATAGATCTATTTTTTCGACTATAAATAATAAATATAATCTTACAATGCTTCCTATGCATCAAATAATATTAGCCATAAATTATGTTACCCGAAATCACCCCACTAAAATATCTTACTCTCCATATAGATCTAGATCTATAGGCCTATCACTGTATTCTATGAGATAATGACAGCATTCATTTCTTGAGTCAGGAAATCTTTAATACATGGCATCTCAATTCAGGATAGATATGGTATCCACAAATTTCTGTTCTTGGTTTGAGAGGAAGGCGTCAAACTGGAATTCCCTGAAGCAAAAGATATTATTAAGACTATGCCGATGAAACCTAGCCTACAACAAAACTCCAAGTACCAATAATCCTGTAGAATATTAATGAAGGAAAATCAATTTCTTTTAGTTTCTATGGGGAGGGGGGGAGGCCAGAGGAACAATGAAGCGTGTTTTGTATAATGCTTTAACTGTGATTAAAATTACTTTCATTAGTAGGCCAATTTTTTTTTTTTTTTATCACGGATTCGTGCTTGACTTATAACGGTCCAACACTAATTTCTCTATAAACATCAAAACCGCCGGATCAAACAAATGAGGATATTTTCAAAGTTGTGGTTTATAAAAGAAAATCAAACTTTCAATAAGTGCATTTAGAAAAAGTATTGGTCGGCTATACTAAAGTTTATATAGCCTATTTATATTCATAAAAGGCTATCTGTAGTACATTGTATTTATTAGTATTAATGTAGATTCTATACAAAAATTATAGATCTATATATATTTTTTTTAAATATATATATTAAATTAGATCTAGGTGGATCTACATAGATAGTCATCTTTTGGTTATGGCCTTTCAACCTGGGGAGGTTATCTCGGCCGTAAACATAGATAGGCCTAGACCAAGGAGCTTATAACACAGCTCCTTGGCCTGGACACGAGACATCCAGTCGGCTGATAATTTTACGACACCAATATTGTTTGCCATTGATACAAAATGGCGACTCCAACTGCAGCTGTGTCTCCTCTTGTTATGCGGATTCTTGCCGCGTCGGTCTCAGTATCTTACAGGGCTGGAAAGATCATACGTGATATCCTCAAAACTGGGGAATTAGGCATTATCGAAAAGGTAAGGAAATTTTATGTAATTCCCCTCAAATACAAAGGCCTTCTTGTGGTAGGTTGCCTCTTATTAGAGTAGAGTCAAGGCTAGATCTAGTCTATCTCTCACTCATTGTGAATAAAATAGGTCTCGTCTCGTAGTCTGGTCTATGTAGATATAGGCCCTAGACCTTTATTTTAGATCTAGAGCTAGTCATATTCACGGAAGAAAGACTTTTGAATTTGGATTTAGAATAGAACTAGATTTAGACTCTAATCTAAATTTCCAAATAGAAATCAGTGATTGTTTTCGGAGTGCCAACTCAGCTAGATCTAGATCTCTAGATCTAGATCTAGATCTAGATCTAGCTCTATCTTTAGTTTAGTTTAAAAAAACAAACAAAAAAACTAGATCTAGATCTACTCTACTCAAACTCAGTGCCTAGAATCTGATATCCAAATTGTCAATGCCACAGTCAGATTTTCTTGCCTTTCATTCATTCATCACTGGTCACCAGTCAATCAGTAGCCTATCTAGATATCCATCACTTAGATCAACAATAATAAACTTCACAATTGGTGTATCCATTACTTTGTCTCTCAGCTGTTTCAGCTGACTCAGTCATCTCTCCAGGACATAACTTTAGATGCCTAAACCTGCAAATAAACCTTTGCTCACCAACCACAATCCTATTGTTGATTTCATAGAGGTTTCAAAATGAATGTAGCCTTCAGATTCAAAGCATTGATCATCTGCGTCGTCTAATTTTTTCTCTACAATCTAATCCTATGTCTCTGTCAATAAAGTAATGTTTGAGTGATTAGCAGGTCAAACATTTATCAGCTTAGGGTCGTTGGCTAGTAACCCATGTATCATGGTGCCCATTCCCATTCAAGATTCGTCCATGACTTAATATATAATGTTTAGACACAATAGCATCATGACGGGATGTATTGATGATTGGAGTTTTGATGCAAGTTGCAAATTAAAAGCCCACTGGCCCCATGAATTTAGATAATCTTGCAGCATCTATCTAGTCTGATCACCAATGATTTCAAAAAATTATATAATATGCAATTTATGTTTTAATGACAGCTTGTTTCTTAGACAAAAACTTCACAGGAACAAAGGCTACTTGAACTTTCATTCATGTGTAGTTATAGTTGGCATCTACCCTAGACAACTAGACCACTGATTGATGCAAAACTTTTTGAAAGGATGGGCCATATGATTTGAAGTATCTGTTATCATTCAAGAGGGAATATAATTATAAGTATTACAAAAGAACAATTTTATGTCCCCTAATCATCATCATTATTTTTTAACAAGAGTTACGTGGGTCATGTTACCCTTGATATTTATTTTTCCATCCAACTTAATAAGATTTTGCCTTTAAATGTTGGAATTTTTACCTGCTCATTAAGTGAAATTTCTGACTGTCTTTTGAAAAACTTTTTCTGACTTTCAGCCAGATATTTACCTCATAAATTATTTAGAAATTTGCACAACATGTTGATAAACATAAAACATTGCAGCAACTATATTTTACAGCAGTGCAGCCAACGCATCAGAAAGCCCTGAGCAAAGGCTGCATTCAGTTGAACTTTTGTATGGCCACACTTCAGTGTAAGGCAAATTATGTCTCTTAGCCCCTCACTTTGTGCACCATACATCAGCCATCATTCTGTTCAATGCACCAGACCATTTTGTTGTTATTGTTGTTTTCTTTTTGGGAATATCTTTGAGACGTGTTTTGGTCTCTGTAAGTGGATTCCTGAAAAAAGATCTCTGTTGCCTAGAATGTTTATGGAGCTCTCTTCTGATTATTGATTTGCCCAAAATCTGGTCTTAATCCTTTGAACCGTGGTCACCGGTGCCTGAAAAACACCTGCCCTTGACCCTCTAGGCCAAGAACGCACATTTCTCATGTCACGTCCAATATCTTTACTAAACACAAGCCTCAAATGTGCAAACATTGGTAATCACCCTATTCCTAAAGTAAATGTCCTTGCCCCAAATTGACCTATTGGATCTATTTCTAACTGTAGTGGATGAGAAGGACAGAAGTAAGCACATGTGTATGTGTGAGCCCGGCCTACCGGGCTGTGGGGAATTTGACATCAGAAAATCTGCCCGGTGTACCAGCGTTCAGTAGGTTAAAGAAATTTCCAGAAATAACGCTTTTTTTCAGGCACCAACCCGTACTCAGTTTCATTCCATCTAAATTTGACTCATTTGTTTTCTCTACATGATTATGGCAAAATAGGTTAATGCTTTGTGCTCTCTTCATGCCCCCAAGGTTTCTTTTCTTCCTCTTTTCCACTCTCTACCACCTCTTTCCACATCCCATCTCATACTCTACTCCACCTTCTATTTCCCTTCTATCAGTTATACTATCATGGTTAGCCAGGCAGATATTAATTCACATTTAAATTTGTATCTTGATTTGGCATGAATTAGTAGGTGAATTAGCTCCTACAAATTGGTATTTTTGTGGGATTTTGCATACCATACGATTATAGCAACAGTGTTCTAAGCTGGTTTTGCAAATTTGTTTCAGGTAAAAAAAAAAAAAGAAATGATATGGGCTTGTATTTAACATACAACTATGCCCATACAAGATAAACTTGTCCAAGAAAAAACACACCTGATATAACCATCTGGGCAGCTTACAGATCTGTATCTGAATTGTTCTAGTTTACATTATATACTGTGTTAAGAGGGCACTATACAGTGTTGTTTTTGACTCAAACACTTCACTAATGCTGTAATTTCTCATGCTGATACAAACTCATTCAAGTGGGCAGACATCATACTTGTAATTGTATGTGTGTGCTTTTGTACATAGGGAACAACATATACAATTGAGTGTCTTACAGTTTAAGAGGAGCATAGTGAAAACACAAAGGTAAGAGGTTTATCTAGGACTCTGCCACTGAGACACTGACAGATCTATTACAGGCCAAGTGCAAGAAGTAAATATTTCTCTAGTGATTCAAGTATCACTCATACAACATGCCTGATGCATGAATCTCAGAGATGGAGTGTAGGTGTTTGGTTGGAAAATGGTGGAAGGAAAAAGTTATGTCCTTCATGTGAATGGCTTAGTGTAAAGACTACAAGAACTTGCAAAACTTGTTTTTCTGTCTTGAGATTTCTACTGTTAATTTGATTGTTCATGCTAACGATTTTCTGTCTTCTCCATAAAGTACTGAAATCGATGCACTGAGCTATCAATGTTTTATTTAGACACAAGGTAGGGGAGGAGGAGGAGCATATATAGGAGATTACATTAGTTCTCTCTGTGTCTTTCAACCTCATGGGGGTGGTTATCTCAGGCTCTCCTGGAGGTGCAAGGTGATAGGAATATTTTTTTTTTTTTTAAAAATCACTTAAACGTTTTGTATATTTCTGAGAAGAAAATAAGATGAAGAAAATTAATGTTGTATCTTTGTCATGTTTACAGATAAATCGCTTGTTATGAGTCAATGCTTTACAGATAAATCGTTTGTTATGAGTCAGTGATTTACAGATAAATCGCTTGTTATGAGTCAGTGATTTACAGATAAATCGCTTGTTATGAGTCAGTGATTTACAAATAAATCGCTTGTTATGAGTCAATGCTTTACAGATAAATCACTTGTTATGAGTCAGTGATTTACAGAGAAATCACTTGTTATGAGTCAGTGATTTACAGATAAATCACTTGTTATGAGTCAGTGATTTACAGATGAATCACTTGTTATGAGCCAGTGATTTGTTGGCCGCAGATTTACAGAGAAATCACTTGTTATGAGTCAATGATTTACAGAGAAATCACTTGTCATGAGCCAGTGATTGTTGACCACGGATTTACAGATAAATCACTTGTTATTTCTGTGATTTGTTGGCCACAGATTGTGTTGAAAGCGGGCAGGGGGAGTACCAACAGGCACCATTGAGTAGATCTGGTGCTCAAGGTAGAATGATGGTGTAGCACCAACTGGGCACGATTCACCACATTTACGTCTAACATTGTGTTGGTGTGTGAGTGGAGTTTGACCTCTTTACCTGAACAGCCCTGGCAGGCCTACAGAGTCAGTAGTACATGTAGTAGCCTCACTGTTGACCTAACGGATCAATGGCTTGTATTGACAGTCCTTATTATGTTAAAAAGTCGGCATATTTATAGCTTACCTATACGACGGCTTGGGTGAAAGAAAAAAATGCTGGAAGGGATAGCTGGAAAGACTAAGGGAGTGAAGGAAAAGTAGAAAAAATGGAAAACATAAAGGAAGGGAGAGGGGCAATGTCACTGTCAGTCTACATTGTCCAAAGACTGGGTCAGTGACACGATCATATGCAACTAGAGTAGTAGTTTTATTCTGTTAGGCGCTTAAATCCTTTTCAATCTCACAATATCAATCACTGTCTGTAGTCGGGCACCCATTCAAACCTGGGTGGAGTCAGGAAATGTGTGTAAATTGCCTTTCCCAAGGACACAATGTCGGGACCTATCAGGAGAATTCGAACCCAGAACTTCAGATCCTGAGTCCGATGGCCCAACCGCTAGGCCACCACCGACACCACATGTAGAACTTGTTTTTTATCACAGTTCAGCTATTTCTTGACCTGTTCATGTAGATTGTTACGCTCACAAGATAATTGCCGGAGTTTCTTTTTACCACATAATATAACACGTTTTGTTTCAAATGATGCAGTGCCTTATTAAGAGCAACGTGTAGCGAGGGACTCAATTTGTTCAGCTATGTTCTATATATATATAATAACTTATGCAAATACATGTATCCTTTGAAATGGCGATAATTTTTCACAATATTATGAGATGACAGACTGTTGCATCAGTTATCCGTTTTTTTTTTTTTAATGAAAACAACAACAACAGCAGCAACAAAAAACAGAAAAAAATATACTTTGTTCACCAGATCTATATTTCTGTAAAAGATGTATATATATATATATAAAGTAAAGGGCGATGTTCTCGAAATGGAAGTTTTCAGGGAAACGGCACTTTGTCAAAGTCCGTTTTCATTGGTCTGTTAGTCAAAGTAATGTCAGGTCCAGTCTTGTCCTCCTCAGCATGTCCCTGTGATCTACCGAAGAATAGCTCAACATTGACCAATGCACAGTTCAGTGTACTTTATATAATACGTGTACGTAGAAGTACAGTGCTGGTACTTGGGCACTGTCCTGCTTGGCTGTTTTCGGGGACGAGAGGAAGGAGAGGGGGTGGAGGGTGTCACATTGAACTGACCGGAGGATGGGAGGAGACGCGAATAGAGGACTGGTCAGCCTGTGTGGCCTTGGCCAAACCTGATTACTTATCGCATGTTGAGGGTTACTATCGATTGTATTGATTGCAGTTGGAGTATAGTATTGGCCTAGCTCCTACCTCTTGATGCTGGCCCTATTTCTTCTCTTCTTTTCCCTCCATGTTTTTTCTGTTTTAATATTATCTTCACGGCAAGCTTTGTTCTCTTTTCTGACATTACTCTGTGGGCGCGTAGATTTTCTGCACAGTAGTGAAGTGCTCCTTCTGAGGTGAACGTGTATCTCTGTCGTGGTCATGAGCAAGTGTTACATTGTGGCCAGAGCTCTTCGTGTTGAATCTCCCTCCTCTTACTCTCCCTTTTCCCTGCACAGTCGAAAAGTTACCCAACCTTGTTTTCGAGTCGTTTGTCTGCAGAAAATGCAGCTTTACCAGTTTAAGTTGTGAATTTTGGCAGCGAGCAGAATACAATAAGATAATCATACTTAAATAGATTCCGCAAGTACATGTATATATAATGAACAAAAATGGACAGGCACCATATCATTTCTTTATCTTATCTCTACACTCAAAATTCATCTCTCATTGACTTTTCTCTACATTACTCCTTAGATAGAAACGACTCTGTTGCGCTGCTTGTTTCTACTTACCAGTAGAACAGTTTTTGTATTTTGATTAGTGGAGACATTTGCGGTTACTTGTTGAATACCACTGACTACAAGAAATACTACTTCTATACCACTAGACAAGTATTCACCCTCTCTTTCTCTCTCTCTCTCTCTCTCTCTCTCTCTCTCTGCTTGACTCGTCCTTGAGCAAAAATAGAAATTGGGGTGGCTGTAGCTTTTAGCATGATAGACCCCGCATGCGAGAACTGGCAGGGCAGCGAAATCATCCGATATTTACTCACACGCACACAAGTGTAAAGTCTGCGGATTGAATAATACAGGCTTAAAAGGTCAAACATCCATCCAGCATCAGCTCACAGATGCACAAGGCCTCAGCTACACGCAAGGTTTGAGAGCCGTGGGTGTAAGATCCTTTCACACCGGGCCACTTTTTAAGGACCTCTTTGCACGGGCGCTACTTTAAAAATCCCTTAGTGCGGAAACACTTTTAGCTGCGTTGTTGATGTTCTTTCAACCTTCTTATTGTCATTATTTCTGCTATATCTAATCCATTCCGTTGCCGCCGTGTCTTAAAATCACGATCTCTTCTTAAACTGGTTGTTATATGGAAGACATCAACATGTAGCAGGGATGTAAAATTTTCTACTTTAATAGGATTTCCTACTGTCCGGTTGTCAGTAATTTCTCTGTTGGCCCCAAATCCAGTATTATTTACCATTAACTTTCTTTAGTTTTACATGTTGCTGAAGAGTATGCCAGGGACTTTTCCTACTTTTTCACATAGACAGATTGACATCCCTGATGTAGTCTATTTTAACCTGGCTATTGTAAATGTGTGTGTTCTAACAAAAACAAAAAAAATCCAGTCGTCAGAGCTAAGCGAGCTAAGACTTCACTATGATTGACTTGAAGTCCGGTGATTGACTTCCTGAGAAATGAAGAGCTTTTTTGGCAGAGTGTTTGTTGCGAACCTTATTATTATTATTATTATTTTTAGTGACATCAGTGGACTTTTTTTTTTCTGCCTGCCCAGCATTAACGTTTGCCGCACTTTGTCTCGTTTCCAGCTGCCCAGTCACTGTTTTGGTTATCGTCTTAGGTATAGTTGGTTATCTTAAGTTTTTGTATACCCCCTTTAAGCTGTTTTCTGTCTTACTATTACGTCAGTGATTCTTGTTCTAACTTTATCATGTCATAGTTAGAGCATTTTCATTCTAGTTTACAAAAACTATGTACATGCATGTAAGTACGTTAGTACAATAGTTGAAATATGTTAAAGAAGAAGTAGTGGAGAAATCACGGACTATTGTCATTATAGCAAGACTGAAAACAGTTTTTATGTAGTCATTGTGTGAAAGCGCTCTTCATCTGGTCAGTGCTGGGACAGTTCCACGCCAGATTTATCTCCTCAGCGCAACGTGAGCGATAACTGAGTAATCCCTCTAGTATTATCGTGCCATATCGGTGAAAAAGAAATCGTTGTCATCGACATGTCTTTCATGAAATCAAAACTTCTACACTGATTATTTTTGTTTGAAAATGGGTTTGTTGAGAATGCACAAGGTCATTTTATCTAACCTGTGATAAGTGTGTCAGTATGAAGGTACGTGTGAGTCGATTGGCTTCAGTTCAGCTTCATGAGATACAGTGGGTCCTGTAAACAAGGCTGGTTTTAGTAGGGACCTTGAGTATCCCATTCGGGAATATTTCTGAGGGTCCCTCAAGGTCAGACAATATGTCATCTAAAAAAAAAAAAAAGAAGAAATCGTCCTAAATTTCTCTTTATTTATTTATTTATTTATTTTTTTTGAAATGTTGAAATTTCTGTGGGAATTGGGTAGAATGGAAAATACCATGTTAAAGGAAGTATTTCTTAGGAAAGATTTCCCTGATTTCATCCTCTGTCCCCTCCATCCAACTGAACGAATGGCATTTCAAGATTCACATCCATTTTGATTCCAGCTTCAGAAATTTGTAAAGCGGCGATCATATAAAAACTAATGTAATTCTTATGGCTTTGCAAAGGTAGGCCTGAGATGAAAAATGGATATAAATAAATCGGTTTGCTGAGACTGACAAGAGCTGTGAATATAGGCCCTGTCAGAAAAAAAAGAGCTTTAGTTCCACCCCATAGTAGATTATAATATATGCTCTACAGGATTTGCATTTTGATATGGACACTGTAATACCTGCCGCTTATCAAGTACTGGGAATAGGCCTCCTTATGCAAAGTCCGCATAGAAGTCTGTAGACGGTTTGAACTCTTGAATGCCTTGAAGCTGTGACATTGCAGTTTATAAAACGCTGCTGAGAATTTTTATTATTATCAAGTCCTGTATAGGACTGTCGACCTCGATCTATGTGCACAGTTCGCGGCAAAGTCGAACGGACAGTGATTTGATCTAGTGGCCTTCAGCATTGGCAGGACTAGTCACGCCATAAGTTCTTTGACTATTGATCTGTACATCATCCTTTTGGCCATAAACGTGATGTATGTGAAGATACATTATGTATATGATCATAATAATGTCATCTCTGAGGCAGTCTGGTGCTGCTAAAAGTTTGGAAAGTCATGCTGAACATCCCAGGCATAACAGCATTTATACCGAGAAGTCATTTTTTCATCTTTCTTTCTTTCTTTCTTTCTTTCTTCTTTCTTTCTTTTTTTTTCTTTCTTTCTTTCCTTTTTTTTCTTTCTTTCTTTCTTTCGTTCTTTCTTTCTTTCTTTCTTGCTTCATTTCTCTCTTTCTTTCTTTGTTCTTTTTTTCCTCTCGTTCTTCCATTCTTTCTAAAGCTCTTTATTTCTTTACTCCTTCACTTCTTCATCATCTTCTTTCTCCTTGTCTTTTTTTTTTTTTACTTCTTCTACATTCGGCTTGGCTAGAACAGTAGGACACAACTCTTTTATGTGAGATGGTATTTGCAGTGTGAACATTTGATCTTCATTTAGTGGTCATTATATTACGATGGTGATTATAAACTTAATGACCAGTGATCTCTTCCTCTTTTTTCTTTCTCAGACTCTGTCTTCCCTCTCTCCCCACTCTTCCCTCCCCTTCCTCCCTTTTTCTGTTCTCTCGTTGGCTCTCTCGCCTTCCTGCCACTCTATCTTCCTCATTCCCCCATGGCCATAAGCTCTCATGCTCTCTCTCTCTCTTTCTCTCTCTGTCATTCTCCTTCTCTTTCGCTCCCTTTCACATTCTCATTCTCTCTCTCTACTTACCCCACCCCTCTCCTTATCTGACCTCTAGGGCCGCTTCTCTTGTTAAATGTCATTGGAACGAGATAGGTATAGTGATGCAGATGGGAGCTCGTTAGGAGTAGGAGCTCGTTAAGAGTAACAAACCCATATGTAACAATGTCGCCCCCCCCCCCTTTAAATTTTAAGTTTTTAACTTTCTTCTGCCTGGAATCATGGTACGTAGCGCCTCATGACGAGCTGTCTATCATCCTGCTTCAAACGTCACGGGTGTAGAATAGAGCCTGGGCATCTATATTATTATCTGCAGACCTGATTTTTAGTCCAGTCCTGGATGTTATCGGTGCCTCTTTTCTTCCGCCCAGATCGACCTTTGCTTAGCTTTCCGTCCACAGTTCTTTGTAGTTGTAATGCTGTTTTAGCGTTTCTTTTGCCACAAGATTTCACTTTCTCCGTTTTATTCACCATCGTAAGAGAAGTCTTCCTAGGGACTAATGTACATGTGTTTCTGGATGGTACTGCAGGCGTGTTCTGACATACTAGAGATAAGGGTTCGTTATGTGTAACAAAACTGACTAGTAGTCTGGAAGTGGAACGTGTGGAAAACTGGGCCAGGTGACACGGTTAGTGTCCAAGTGTTAATGTTTGGATAGGGGCAGAGACGCAGAGATAAGAGGGTTTAATGGGGTTGGAAGGTGGAGGGGGGGGGGGTGAGAGAAAGAGAGAGAGGAATAAAAGAGAAATCAATATCAGTAGTTTGGGTGTCTAATGAAAATATCCACGGCCCGGTTGACGATCTGTAACAGTGGGAAATTCAAAGCGACAGCGGTTCTACTGTTGGAAAGCTACACGCACTTGGCTACTGTGAGGGTATTTTTGAGAGGGGGGTTCTTACATTTAAGTCATCAGACTACAAAGAATAGCTAATGATGGTTGATCAAATAATGCAGAGATTGTGAGAAATTTCACATTTTAGTACTGCTGTTATAAACCACTGACTAAAGAACTCCCAGCCACTGGTCTCAGTTTATACAGTGTAATTTGACCTATTTATCACACAAGTGTGCAGGTCATGACAGGAGGCAGTGGCAAATGTAGACCTGAGTTTGTTCTGACGTCAGTCAATGCTGCCGAAATCCTTACCTCTGTTGTCACTTGTGCCATTTGTTCCGTGTCATCGCAGAGTGATAGACACCATACAGGCAGTTAGAAATAGTAGCTTCACTGTGTTGAGATCAACGGTGTGTGTAACTTCCTGGGAGCTTTGACGAGGGGTGTGTGAAACTTGCACAATTCTATGATCATTTGATCTGTGCATAGCATATCAGTTGCTCTATAGCTATTCGTGTTATTCGTGGTGTACTGTTAGGACTCTCTTTGTTTATGGACCTTTATGGGCTGCAGAACAGTGTGAGTGGTTGCCTATAGCTTTGCAGTGTCTTGAATGTCTACCCGGTTCTTTTTATACGTTTGTCTGCCATTGCTGGAGTTTAACGACGTATTAGCGCGATTATTATCCGACTCTTCTAAATCTTGCACTGATGAAGACAGATTTAAGTCTTTTACGAGTTACACATATTATAATTATGTTTGGGCTAACCATGTTCCACTGGCCTCAGAGAGCTGAAACTTTTAAAACTTCCCGGAGTCTATACTTAAGTGTTCTTTCTGAAATGAAAATTCCTGATATCATCTGTAGGCAGTTGATTTGGAAGGTGCAGATTCTCCAAATGTTGCTGTTAACTGATCTAAACATTCCATGACAGTGAAAACCCTTTTATAGTCATACTAAATCATTGCTTGAAAATCACGAGCATCTAGTTCTACTCTGATTACTCTGATGTTCGAAGATGGCCTTACCTTACCTCACACCTCCGGTCATAAAGCTTGTCATTTTTGTTGGAAAATTATGGAACAGGGATGTCAAATTTCCTTGCTTTTGTAGGATTTCCTACTTTTTGGCTTTCATTAATTTCTCTGTTGGCCCGAAATCTGGTATTATTTACCATTAACATACTTCCGTTTTATGTGTAGCTAAAGAATATACCAGGAACTTTTCCTGCTTTTTCTTGTAGACAGATTGACATCCCTGAAAAAAAAAAACAAAAATGAAAAAAAAATCCCTGTTTTATAAAACACTTAGGCACACTTCTGCCAAATTTTATGCCATTTAGATCAGTAGAAGTACGTTAGTCCGATGATATAAAAGATACACCTTGTATGCACAAGCCGTCGAGATAACCACCAGAAAGGAGGTTGAAAGACGTATATAGAACAAACACTTGTGCCAAATTTGAAGCCAATAGGACCAGTAAACATAGGTTAGTCCGAGCATATAAAAGATATGGTTCGTATCATTCATTGAGTTCAGTTTTAGAATTGCCAAATGGGCATTTTGGACTTCATTAACATACCTTGGTTACACAGCTGCCATAGCCTATAATAGCTGCGTTTGTTATGTTAATGGCAAAAAGATTCTTTAAAATATACCGAGGCGACGTTTCGTCTCGTAAACGATAAGTTCCATTGTGTTGGGAATGGTCACTTCTAATTTTGATGCCTTCAAAGTGGTGAGCGTTTAATTGGGTCAGCTTTCTGGGCCGTGGAACGACAAGTACTTGAAATGTGCTTACTGACAATATTTTGCTCGTTGTTTATTATAATTCATACACAGTGCTGTGTTTTCTCTTCTGGCTGTGTAGTTTGGATGTATAATTATTTGTATCTACATGTGAAGTGTTGTCAGAGAATAATTATTTGATCTCCATTGCCCAATCAGCTGGTCTGAACGCTTTTTATGTATGGAATACGCGTGCCTTTGAAATTCGCCTATAGTTTGATATGTGATTGTCGTCGGTGTAGGAAGGCTGCTAATCAAAACTTAAAAGTTTCAGTGAGTGTGAAGTGAATGGTCTAATTACACGTAGAAGGCATTATCTGAGTTTTGATATTTGTTTATTTTTGCATTTATTTATTCATTTATTTATTTATTTATTTTTATTTTGTTTTTATTTATTTATTTATTTATTTTTATTTTTGTTTTTATTTATTTATTTAATTATTTATTTACTTTTTTCATTTTGAAATGGAAAGGGCCAGACTCATTGGTAGCGCTGTAGTCTTATTGTTATGGAGTTGAATATGACTTATTTTTACGCTGAGAGTTTGGTCCTGGGGGTGAGTGTATGGTTGCTATGTTTGAAATGGGGCGGTGTGCCTTATGATTTTAATTCCACCCATTGCATAATGATATCCATTATTCGTTCTCTCTCTCGCCCTTCGTTCTTACTCTTACCCACTTCTCCTTGTGTGTCAGTTCTAATTAGGAGCCCGAATCACGTTCCAACCACTCACTAAACAGGTGCACACACACAGATAGTTCCACAACTTGAGCATGTAATTGTCCCGTGTAACTCCATGCCTGTGTGTTGCTGTGTTATATATGATATCATCTTGGAAATAAAAGGCTATGGGTATAGTTGCTTTTGTCCAAACACGGTGTAGGAGCTCTTGAAATCCATTTTGAATTTTGTACCAATAAGGGAGCGATTGTGTGTCAAGAGTGCTCACCTTATTATAGGTGGATTTTTCCCCCCTTATGACTTCATTGCCTTGGTTTGGCGCGGTTGGTTTCAAGGACTCACCACTTTGGAGAAAAACAAACGCTACTCTACAAAACAGGTTTTGGGAAATGGAAAAATTGTTCCGTTTCTGAAAAAAAAAAAATTATGCGCATCTTACTATATTCTTATACATACGTATAGTGTTCCACACCTGTGTGTCAGCTTGAAATGTGGATTTGTGAGTGAGTTCTTTACCACTGGTTTTTCTGTAATAGGATATTAAATCGCGAACGGAGACTCTTCAAGAGAAAAGGTTGAACGTTGTCAGATCAAGAGGTGTTGTGAAAACTCAGGAGATACAGCAGAAAATATAAGAGTGTAAACTTGCTGAACAAGAAGGAAACCTTGTGGTGATCTTGACTTAGCATACAGTGATCTTGACTCAACTTACCAGTGACCTCGTCCTAGCCTACCAGTGACCTTGACTTAATCTCTCAGTGACCTTGAACTTACCGTAGCCATGGCAACTCAGACCAGTTCCGAACTGCTGATGCGGATTCTGGCCTCGGGAGTGGCGGTCTCTTACAGGGCTGGGGATATCATTCGAGGCATCCTGAGCAGTGGTGATCTGGGAATTGTACAGAAAACGGTAAGTGTTTCTCAGGCTTGGAGCACTAAGGTCGCAGATCCTTTTCACGGGATGCCACGATATGCTGATACTGAAGAACAAGACAGTCGTATGGACTGACTAAACATGAAGGCACCTCGGAACACTCAGGCAGTTTGCTAAATTTGCAGCCCCATTCTGGTACACTGTCGCAGTTTGTAATGTTGGCATGATGGATGGATGGATGGGTGGATGAGTGGGTGGGTGGGTGGATGGATGGATGGATGGATGGATGGGTGTTAGGGGATGGATGGGTGGTGGAGGATGGGTGGATGAATGGCCAGATGGATGGATAAATGAATGGACTGATGGATGGATGGACAGACGGCTGAAGGATGAATGTTCTAGAGTGAAGCAAACATTCCAGTATTCATTCATTTTCGGGTCTCGTTTTGAGTGTTTCACTTGCATCGTCGTGCGTGCAGTTAGTGAGCTCTGATCGAGTTTAGCATGACCGACCTACCATGACAGTTGAATGCCTAGTCATGACCCCATATCTCCGAAGAGGGTTACAAAATCAGGTCATATTAAGATCATTGGAAATGTTCAAGCTTGGAGAGCACAGTGTCTCTGAACACCAGCATGGCAGGGTAATGATCTAGGGCACTGTGGCAATACAGAGCTCAGACCTGGAATCCCACAGAACAGAACGATGTCCAGTCTACAATGCATATCATTTTCACTGCAGAAGCCATCATCATATGTTTGACCCGAGGAGAATAGGACTTAACTTAAGATCTTGCTTTAATGCGAATTAGTAGCGGGATATTCATGTGCCGCACACTCTACACGAATTTACTGTTTAATAGACATCCCATTGAAATAATTGTCGAAACCCTTTTCGAGATTTTTTTTTGGGGGGGGGGGGAGAGGGAGGCCGGGGATGAGAAAAAGGTCGCGCACATTTGCTTTGATGGACTGAAAGACTTAGCTCAACTTTAATTCATTTGACCATCAATTCAACAACGACCGTCTGTATAAAAGCTCCCAATCCTACTCTTTCGTTTTCCCCATAGTTCACGCTTACGCCATATAATCAAAGACATATAATAGAGATTATTTATATAGCGCCTATCCCCGTAAGTATAGGCTCTAAGCGCTTTACAATCTGTTACTACCCTGACAGACCCATTGAAGACACTCATAAACGCTCTCAGCTTCCTGGGAAGTATACCAGACGGCTGCCTACTAGGCGCTCAAATCGTTATCAATCTAACAATATCAATCACTGTCTATAGTCGGGTACCCGTTCAAACCTGGGTGGAGTCAGGAAATGTGTGTAGATTGCCTATCCCAAGGGAAAAAATGTCTACTCGTTTTATGCCATCGATGTAAATATGAGAAAACGACCTGCAGAAAGTTGAAAAGCGAAATAAACACCGTAAATGTACATGTATTTTTTGTTTACATATATTGTTTACCCAAGCTATTGAAAGAAACTAAAATGCAGTTTTACCGTAATAGTCGTTAATATTATGATAAATTTGTGTCACATTTTTGTACACTGTACTGGTTCGTGATCGCGTTTATTCCTCATACAAGCTGCTTCAGTTTGGCATATTCATGTTTTCACTACTGTAATATAATATTATGGCTGATGATGCGTTCTCGAATCACCGGATTGTGTATCATCTCAGGCACTGTTGCATGTTCCACTCCCTGCCTACAGTGGTCCAGTATATCGTTGTAGCCTACATTTTCTCTTATATTATCGCCTTGCCAGCTACTTTTTCATTTGCTCATTTCATGGTGGTCTTCAGACAGACAGACGGACGGACGGGCGGGCGGGCGGACGGACGGACGGACGAACAGACAGAAAGATAGATAGATAGATAGATAGATAGATAGATAGATAGATAGATAGATAGATAGATGGATGGATGGATGGATG
>JBCAUA010282031.1:0-19780 GCA_038406235.1 Peronia verruculata | reverse complement strand
TCTGTCTGTCTGTCTGTCTGTCTGTCTGTCTGTCTGTCTGTCTGTCTGTCTATCTATCTATCTATCTATCTATCCGTCTATCTGTCTGTCTTTATATCTATATATTGTCAATTAAAACAACAGTAGGAAGTAGCAAATAACACATAAAGGCAAAGCGCGGATCAACGTTATCTACTGAGTAAATACACGCGACACGACACGTCAGTATCTCCTACACACTTGTTGCTTCCTCGATAAACGTTATCAACGTAAAGCTGGTAGTGCTGGTAATAGATCTGGTGCTGCTTTGTTTTTCTTAATCTTTTGTCTCTTTATTTCCACTCCCTTCTGTCTTTCCTTCATCTTTCTTTCTGTCAATCCAGCTACGAGACCAACCAGGCTGCTTTATTTTCTGCCTTGTCCGGATCGGTTTCCTTCTGTCTAACGTAAATGCCACCCCACCCCCCACCCCGTTTTGATTTTCTACCCTAGACATTCCATCTGACAGCTTTCAGCACGACTGAGTTCTTCATATTAGTCCCCCTCAGTTCCTGTGTGTGGAAGTGACTTTGTATTGTCACAAAATCTGTGGTACTGGTCGCTAAAACATAATATGAGGTAGCAGAGACTTGTCATGGAATGTTTACATGCATCCGTTTTTGTTAGTTTCATTGTGCAATCTTTGATTAATCAAATTTATATACATATTCGTTTCATAACGGTGCCATACTTTATTTACACTTTGATCAGTCTTTTTGACACGTAAACCTTCCTCATAGCATTAGGCACTATATGGCCGTCATTGTGCTAATGTGCCCCTATATCCAAACACAGACATATAGACAAATATCCTCTGAAAGGCCTAATTAATGTTCTCGTAATCCGATATTGGCTTAATGTATCAGTTTAAACGCGAAGATTGTAACACATTGCCAGTAAAGTCGAGAGCAAATAAAACAGCATCGGTCTCTCATCTGTATACTTACGCCGGTGGTGATTATTTAGCCGTATCTTAGTTATGAACATGACCAATTATATAAACATTTTTTTTTTCCAAAAATGATTGTTTTATTATTTTTCATACACAGGCCACATTCGTTGAAAACTGGTTCGGCAGAACTTCCAGAATACAAACCAGGAAATACAACAGCCAGGAAATGTCTAAGACCAGAGTGCTGGCACTGAACATTGACTGATCACCCCTGTGTAAGACAAACCCAACCTACACGTCCATCTGTCCACACAGGATGAGCTGGTCATCTTCCTGAATTAAAGCACCTATCTGTTGTGCTGAAGTAAGACTCTGCGACTAAACATCACACAAACAGTTCTATCAACTATACCTCGAATTCACCCCCACCCCATCTCTTTCCTTACAATGTAACAGATTTGGAGTGTGATAGATATAAAGAAATCATACAGCTGTGTTTGATTTCAACTAAAGGTCACTGTAAGAACTTTATCATGGCGACTGCATATGTTCGAAACAGCGCAACTGTAGGTGCCGTGACTCTAGGACAGATAGAACGTGCAAGTCTCCTGGTGATGGAAGGAAGTCCCCTTGATCTTCAGAGAGCAGCAAAAACAATTATTGATACAGGTCCATGTGAGGCTTTCAAGTTTCTGCTCAGTAATTATAAACTTGACGTGGACAAACATTTCTTGCTCCATCGAGCATTAGTTGAACGGCGAGAAGACATTGCCAAATTGTTGATTGAGTCAGGAACCGATGTAAATAATTACCAGAAAGAGCAGAATTTCCTTCCAAAACGTGGAGAAAAAGGTTGTGCTCACTACTCGTATTACTTACCTCTGCAACTGTCCCTCTTCTGCTCACTTGATATGACACGTTTTCTTCTAGAATTCGGTGCTGATGTCAACAAACGGAATTATTCCGGTGAAACACCACTTGTATATGCATGTGGCACATCTGTGAGAGCAGATCGTGTAACATTTCTCCTAGACAATGGAGCCAATGTTCAGGCTAAAGACTGGGATGAAGAGTCAGCACTGCACTGTGCGGCAAGGACGGGAAAGGTTGAGATAGTAACACTACTTATCGATCATGGAGCCGATATCGAAGTAAAAGATGCCTTTGGCTGTACACCTCTAATGTTGGCATGCAGTAACTCAGAGGACATTGATTGTTGCAAGATTCTGTTAGAAAAGGGGGCGACCTGCTACTCAAAGACCATAGATGAGGAAACGGGGCTTCATCTGGCGGTAAAATCAGGAAATTCTATGGCTGTCAAACTACTTATACCCTACGGAGCACAACTTGAAGCACGGACACGTTATGGAGACACGGCTCTCATATTGGCATGTGAAGAGTCTGTACCAGCAGATTGTGTCAGGATTCTTCTAGAAAACGGAGCTTTTCCCAAGGTGAAAAATAAAGGCGGGAAAACGCCCCTGAATTTAGCTAAAGAAGCGAGAAATGAAGAGAAAATGCAAATGCTTTTGCAATATGGAGCCACTGAGGAGGACAGGATCGACCAAGAGACGACAGATCTCATGGTAAGCTGTGGAAAATTGGGAAATGTTAAATCTGTCTTACGTTTGTTACAAAACAAAGCCTCACCAAATGTAAAGAACCAAAGTGGGAAAACAGCTCTACACATAGCTGCTGATGCAAGCGATATTGAAATACTGAAGGCACTTGTCCAGTATGAGGCAGATGTGAACGCTATGACCGACAGTGATAGGACACCTTTGATGTTGGCCTGTGCTAACAGTTCTGTTAATGTGAAATGTGTAAAGTTTCTATTAGAAAACAATGCCTTGCCCAATGTGACGGACATCAGAGGAGATACAGCTCTTCACCGGGCAGCTCTTGCAGGAGATATTGAAAAACTGAAAATACTTGTACAATATCGAGCAGCTATAAACTCAAATAATATTGATAAGCAGACACCCCTGATGTTGGCCTGTGTTAAGCGATCTGTTAATGTAGAGTGTTTAAAGTTTCTGTTAGAAAACAAAGCCTTGCCCAATGTGACAGACATCAGAGGTGAAACAGCTCTTCACAGGGCAGCTCTGACAGGAGATACTGAAAAACTGAAAATACTTGTGCAGTATGGAGCAGATGTAGATCCCCAGAACATTGATAAACAGACACCACTGATGTTGGCCTGTGCTCCGGAATGTGTAAAATTTCTGTTAGAAAACAACGCCTTGCCGAATGTGCAAGACATCAAAGGGAGCACCAACCTTCATAATGCAGTGTTGTCCGTTGGTACTGAGTGGAGAGGAAATATGCCTGCATGGTGTGAAAGTTCCCTGAAAATTAAGCTGCTTGTAGAGCACGGGGCAGACCTGGAGGCCAGAACACCGGATGGAAGAACGCCATTTCTCACTGCAGTACAAAAAGGGAACTTACAGCTCATTGAACTTCTCCATGGTCTTGGAGCAGATGTCTGTGTAGAAGATGTGTTAGGGCAAAATGCTGTGATCTTAGCAATGAGAACAGCTCGGGAACATCATATAACTTGTGATATTAAATTACTTCAATCCTTGATTGACAAAGGTGTGTCAGTAAATCATAGAGACAAGAATGGCTGGAGTCCACTCATGCTGGCCGCGAAGGATAGAATGTTGGAACATTTAAACTGTTTAATAGAGGCTGGAGCTGATGTAGATGCTGTCGGAAAAGAGGAAACAACTATGAAAGATGTCACAGCTCTTTCCATTTTGCTAGAGGATGAGTGTTGGGACATATCTGGTTGTGCAGGAGAACTAATCAGACGTGGTGCTGTCAACAGTCTGCCCGCAAGATGCAACGATTTCCTACATCGAATAATTTCGAAAAACCGACGTGAGATGATTCAGTTAATATCAACAAATGGTATGGCACCAACTATGTGGAATTCAGTTCAGCTCCGTGTAAGCCGCCCTTCTGGTCTTGTCTCCCCTTTCACTGTGGCGTTATCTCCCTTGTATGTGGCTTTACGCAAAGGAAAAATTCCAGTGATTCAGTACTTGTTGGGTAACTTGATGTTGTGTCCATGTGACATTTACGGTCAGTTATACTTCTCTGAATGGCGACCCAAGTTGATCTCCATGTGGGGCAGGACTGACGTTGTGAAAGTGATGGATGAGTTCTACTCCCAGCCCAAGTCTCTGTTCCAGCTGAGCTTTGTCACTGTCTCCCATGCTCTAGGCGGAGTACCAGGAAGAGTGGACAGAGTCAACAGTTTGCCTTTGCCATCAAAATTTAAAGACAAACTGTTGTTCAAGAGCATTGATGTTCCTATGGATCTTGAGAATCCCTAATTACTTTGTCGTTTTATATTTTCAATCTGGTGTTATAGAAGATACCCTTTGGTGTGGAGGACTTTGACAACGATTCCATTTATGGGCATACTAACAGTGGGGATATTTCGGACACAGCTGATAGAGCAAGGTTGACGCAGTGTCCTAAGTAAACATTCTGGTGTCTCCACTTTTTCAGATTGTTTACTTTCTAGTTCCTGGTGTACAGTTTCAGAGTTAAGAATCCGTTTGTATATAAAAGCAAGAGCTATTAAGGATAAGCATAAAACTATGTACCCGCACCAGCATGATGTCGCCAGATCTACTTTGTTTTGGGGGGGGGGCAGAATTCAGAAGACTTTCAGATGCCATTTTAGAATAATTAAAATAGTAACCCAATTTGCCATACTTCTGGCCACATCCAGCTGCATTTCCATCTGAGCATACTGATCACAGGGTTAAAGGTAGAAGTAAAAGTCACTTTGTACAAAATCAAGACATTATGTGATACTTTTAGTTAGTTGTAGCAGGGTGGTGGGAGGAGAGGAGGGGGGATAACTCTAAAAGTACATTATAAAGTGTTTACTGTTAATGGTGGCTTGTGTCGTGTGCAATTTTGTAGAAACCTTTGTTGATCATGTTAGAACAGAGTTATTATAGCCGTTCTTTCTTAGTATGCTCATCATTCGTTAGAATGTTAGTGATAAATTCTTTCTGTGATATGTCCTTTTTTGCTTTCCTGGTACATGATTGGAGATTACGGCACATTTTTCATTTTTTGCACAAAATAAGTTCATTCATCATCTAGTTTAAATTCTTTCTTTAGAGTATAAAGTATAGAGCTCGTTGTATGGCTAACATCTTGACCCATTATCATATTGTATGACATAAAGGTCTGATCAACTTAGCTGAAATCTTCCTGCTCCAGTGATACATTAGGAAATAGAAGAAACCAACTTTTGAGACAGACAATTATTGTGAAGTAGAAGTTGCTGGAAACACAAACAGCATGCAAAATACCCCGGCACAGTTAGCAGCAAACAGTTTCATAATCATTTTCTTACAAGAAAGATACGATAGAATTCTCATCTTGTCTGTGATTATTAGTAGAGTATAAGCTCAATGTGTGTCCTTTCATCTTCTTTCAATCCACAACTGCACAGAGAACAGGTAATGGAAATGACACTTTTGTTTCTGATGTCAAAGATATACAATGTTCAAACAAAAGTGTTATATATTATATATAAATGAAACCATAGCCAAAATGATGTGATATAAAAGTATTATTTTTTCCAGAGTTGTGTACCGATTTCCAATATGACGTCCCTCAAGGAATTGATTCAGCCAACATAAAAAGCTCAAAGAAAAAAATGACATTTTTGAAAACTTCTTTCTTTCTTTCTTTCTTTCTTTCTTTCTTTCTCTCTTTCTTTCTTTCTTTCTCTCTTTTTTGTCTCCTTATCTATTAAGTGTTTATTTATTATGTGTTTATTTATTTATTTGACTTTTGTCTCTGTTTATGTTTATATCGTCAGAATAATGTTTAACAAGTATGATATTTTGTTTTTAGCCACTCATAAGAATGCGCTTACATCGGAAAATTTGTTCTACTAATGGAGTGCTATAAACCAGAGGATACGTGTTCTTTCACAGATTTGTTTAGAAATTTTGTGTTTCACAATGCATTTGATTTAGAAAACATTTTCGTCTAGGATGATAAACTGGGAAATGGAAGCATATGGATGATCTCAAGCTTTATTTCCTACAACCTGATCGGAGATAAGCTAAATTAATTTCATTTTAACCTGCTGTTGAGGTTTAATGCATATCTTTCAGCCCTCTGTCAGACACACATACAACATGACTCTGTAGTTATGCCATAGAGAATAAGTTGTGATTATCTGTTGTTCTGCAAGATACATCGCTATGTGATTTGTTCAGAAATGTTGTTTTCGAATGTTTCTCTTGATTAAACGTCCAATCGGCCAAAGAAAGACTAAGTCAGTGATCTCAAGACATCAAACTTAATCACATTCAATATTTTATTGATTTGATTGATTTTGCCATTCATTCTGATTGCATACGTTATGTTTACATTTGAAACCCAGGGACACCGTGCAAGAAAACACCATCAAAGTGCACAGAAAATGCTCAAATTGCCCTTTGCCACAACGCAAACTTTCTCGCTTTCTACTGTTGGAATGGTTTCAAATTTCTGTGAATGGAGATAACATTGTTTCAGTTTCGCCATTTAAAGGTACACAAAATCCTAAATGATTTATTTGTTTTCATCTCCTTTATGTTTATGCCTGCAATCCTTTGAAATCATGTTATGGCAGTGTATCTGCCAAGAGAAGTCTAAGTTCATTGAAAATGGATACCAAATGTACTCTAATGATTATTACAAAGAATGCAGTAATTTGTTTGTTTTGTTTGTTTGTTCGTTTGTTTTTTCATGAAAATGTCCAATTAAAATTATACATCTCACATTTTTCGTTGGATTTTCAGAAGAAATACATTCTTTGTTTTCTGATATCGTTCTTTTTACAACAAAATGTACTTTCCATCACATTATTTTCTTTTCACTTCTGAATTGTTAAAGTATTTTTGTAGACAAGTTAGTAAATAGTTCCATTTATGGAATACACTTCCAGAGTTTAAAAAAAGAAACGAAATTATTTGCATTGAAAATATTTTCAAATATTGATAGGTCATGCCATGGGTTGTAAGTCTAGGCATTCCTCCTTTGTCCTAATTCCCTGTTTTTGTCTGTCAAAGGCACAACACTGACATACTTACTCATATCACTCGCCACCACACTGACTCTCCCTACCCTCACCCTCCCCCCCCCCCCTCAGTTTTCAATGATCTGAACAGTGTTAACTGTGTCCATGCAAATGAGGATTCATTCCTCCGCCTCTCACTCCTCCTCCTCCTCTTCTTCCTCGTCCTTCTCCTCCTTCTTCTTCTCTTCCTCCTCCCATTCTCCTTCTCTTTTTCCTCTTCCTCCTTTTCCTCCTCCTCCATCTTTTTCTCCACATTCTCCTCCTTCCCCTTCCTCCTCCTTTTCTTCCTCCTGCTTTTCCTCCTCTTCCCTTCTCCTCCTCCTCTTCTCGTCCTCTTTCTTCTCTTTATCTTCCTTCTCCTTCTTCTCCTCCCTCTCGTCGTCCTCCTCCTCCTCTGTCTAAAGTTGCACAGATAGCACCAGTCATCATAAACGTCTACCAAGATCAACAACTCTTATTTTGTCCTAATCTTGTCCTGATAACACAACCAAGTGTGTCACTGTGCCAGTCCTTACTCATACTTCGTGTCTACACTTCTGTGTTGAACAAGTGAACAGTTCTCCTTGTGGCGGACTTAGGCCCACTACACACTCGCAGGCTATCTTGACGATGACTGATGTACAAACGGACCGCGTACCCCAAAGGTCTGCTGTTGATGTCAATTTTTGGTGCGCGTGAGGCTATCGATTTCTTCGACATCGACCGATCAAATGCTGACCATTCTTTCTGAGAGTTGCGAGGTAATATTTGGAATCAGACTGTATTAGAATTCAACTCCTAGACCTTCTATGAAGTTCAGATATTTTGTGAAATAGTGAGTTCCGCTCGGAATGTTTCTCTATCTGAGATTCCGACCAACGGTTCTGCTGTGTGACATCAGGTCCAGGTTGTATTATTAGGACCAGGGCAGATTGTTTGACCAATCAGATTTCTTCCCTGGTGTATGGCAGGGTGTCCAAACTATTTTGACAAGAGAGCCAGATTTTATGAGATTAAAAATGTGTGGGGGAACATTAGATCTAAGTCTGACATTCTCTTTAAACCACAAATAATAAAATTATAAACCAATGAAAATGAACTATTTTTTAAGCGCTTATTGCAAGTGATATCCAAGAATAACTTGTCTGCACTAATGTGAGGGATGACACTGAGATCTCTACTGCAGTAAATAGTCGTACTGAAAAAAAAAATCTCGGAATTGATTTAATGCGCATAATAGGCCTGTGTTGGACATGCCTGGTGTGTGGGTCCTAGAATAATCCGGGTTTTTTTTCCGGGGGGGGGGGGGTTGTCGAGTAGTTCACTGCCCGTCCCTCTTGTCTAAAATAAAAAGAAAACTGTTCCCTTTGTTTGCAATGTTTGCGTTATATTACATTTTTTTTTCCAGTGGTGTTGGCTGCCGGTCAAAATGACTCACTGTCCTAGTTTTGAACTCACATGATAAAATAATAGATAACATCGGCCCAAGTCCTTTCACCGTACCAGCCAGTAATATTGATACCTGCATTCCTAAGAAAGCCATAGCTGGCGTGTAACTAGGATTTGGCTCGATCTAAAAATAACATTTGATTCAGTGTGTTGTGCTCAGCTTATCAGCACGTTCTACTGCCTCACTTGGTATCACTTTCCAGTGTGGCTGGCTACTCGAGATCCCTGAGGGATATTTAACCAGTGGCATTGGACTGGTACTGGGATTTTTTTCTTTTCTAAGAACCAGAGGTGACCACTGGAAAAGACAGAGGAAAACAATTATAATATTGTTTAAACTACTGAAACAAGTTATATGGTGTGTATGTTCGTTGGTGGACGATGAATTTGATGTTTCATTGTCTTCAAGAGGCCACGGACCCTTCTGATTTTCAATTTGCAACTGCTGTGAGAAATATTTTTTTTTAGGTAAAGCAACAAGTTTAAACTACAACCTAGGAAACAACAATTGCTTCGATGTCAGATAAATTGGATCCCAGTGTCAAAGAGAACTGGTGAGAAGGTATGTTTGTGATTGGCGGACTGACATTCCCCGTATGCGTTACCTATTTCCATTGATTTGACCAGGGAAGAATGTTTTTAACTGACTGAATAGTAAAGCTCCTAGACGCATTAGTTTATGAACTACAAAGAAAGTCAAGGTGAGAAAGTCATTAATTGCTCATGGCTACAGTGGAACAAAGAAAAATATGTAAGCAGGCTTGTCTATTGCGAAATGAACATCTGACGATATCGAAGATTGGCCTGATTTCTGAATCGTTTCTCTGTATGAGGCTGTTGTGGTCGTTGTTGCCTGTTGATGTTGTCCTTGTTGTTTAAACATGTACCTGTGAAAACCTCCAGAATCTCTCAGCCAACGTGAAATATTACAGGGAATGAATAGCTGAAAACACAGGCCAATTGTTGTGTCATGTGGGTTTGTATTTTATTTGCATTAAAGTGATTAAGCAACCGGGATCATTTTACCGACATTTCAAGTAGGTTTTTTATTTTTTACTGCAGTCTTTCAATCCAAGGGTTAGATGGAACGTAGTTCCTTATCTGTAGTTGCCATGGAATGAAATAAAAATCCAAATACAGGGTGTTGGGTGTGACTTAAATGTCAAATCAGCTAAACGAGGATAAATTAGAATGCAATATTTATGACTGCCAAGCATCATAATAAACGTTCCTTTTATCTGCGTATGTGTATATTGTTGATGTTTATATTTCCGTCGGTTTGGTAGCTGTTGTTTTTGCTGTTGTTGTTTTTGTAGCTGTTGTTGTTGTTGTTGCTGATGTCAGCTGTGAAATGAAGGTCTGGGTTGTACAAGATTTGATCTTGATCCTCTTGCTGTTAAGTACGATCATAAAAATTAAATAATGGACATAAGTTTTCGACTGATGTAAAATTCCTCAGCTGTGTCGGTACCTGAAATAATTTACAGTCACTATGCATTTACACTATGAATTGTGTTTGTTTCTTAAAGTTTCCATTGTTTGAGGGTTGAACATTGGTTAAACATCTCACTGACGACGGACCAGAAAAGAGCAGCCATTTCACTTTCAAATATTTTAGTGTGCTATTAGCTCATTGTGATGGTTGCATTTATTTATTATTTGCTGATTATCTGAGTTAGTATTTACTTATACCTCTGTATGACTAGTATTGTCACCGTTATTACTTCTGTTATTATAATTATTACTGTTGCTAATATTATTTTTTTATTATTATTAATTATTATATATTATTATTCTTTTCCTTACTATCATTGCCATTATAATTGTTATAAGAATTAACATCATTCTTATTACTAGGCTTCTATTATTATCATTATTATTAGTTGATACTGTTGTTGTTTCAGTTAGTCCATTGTCTCTCACACAGAGGCGACTACCACACAAGACAAGACAGATCACATATGGGAATGGCTAGCACTAGAGTGTAGTCTCTGCTAGTTTGGCAATGAATCTTGACTATCTCGTGGTCATCTCTGTGGAAAACCACGCTCAACTTGCACGTCCATTGGTCCACACAGCATGAGTTAGTCGTCCTCTTGATTGAATGCATAGATCCGCTGTGATCAAGTAAGAATATCCGAAGAAACACCAATTCCAGTAAGTAAACCTTCTGTTCTATCCAGAGCTCGATGTTGCAGAGGGGAAAATCATTCAGTTGTGTTTGATTTAGAGTAACAGTCCCTGTGCTGTGACGGTTTTACCATGGATACAGCAGACCGTGGAAATAGCGCAGTTGTTGATGCCTTGGCTCTAGGACAGATAGAACGTGCAAGTCTCCTGTTGAGGGAAGGAAGTCCACTTGATCTTCAGAGAGCAGCAGAGGTCGTGATTGACAAAGGTCAATGTGAGGCTCTGAAGTTTCTGCTCAGTAAGTATAAACTTGATGTGGACAAACATTTTTTGCTCCATCGGGCCCTAGTTGCCCAGCAAGAAAACATTGCAAACTTTTTGATTGAGTCAGGAGCCGACGTTAATTCTGTGAAAGGGCAGAATTTCCTCAGAAATGGAGAAGAAGGCTGTACTCACTATTCCTGTTACCTGCCACTCCAACTGTCACTGTTCTGCTCATCTGATATCACACGTCTTATCCTAGAATCCCGTGCTGATATTAACAAAGAGAATTGTTCAGGAGAAACACCACTTATATTTGCATGTCGTATGTCTGTGGGCGCAGATCGTGTGGCATTTCTCCTAGAGAATGGAGCCAAAGTTCATGCCATGGACTGCCACAACACAACAGCTCTTCACTGGGCAGTACGGGTGGGAAATACTGAGACAGTAACACTACTTATCGATCATGGAGCTGATATGGAAGCGAACGATGTCGATGGCTGTACAGCTCTAATGTGGGCATGTAGTAACTCAGAGTGCAAAGATTGTCTAAAGGTTCTGTTAGGAAAAGGGGCGAGCTGTCAATCAAAGAACAATTATAGGGAAACAGGTCTTCACGTGGCAACAAAGTCAGGAAATTCTATGGCTCTCCAACAGCTCGTACAGTATGGAGCACAACTTGAAGCACGGACACTGACTGGGGACACGGCTCTCATATTGGCATGTGGAGAATCTATACCTGCAGAATGTGTTAGGGTTCTTCTAGAAAACGGAGCTTTTCCCAATGTGCAAAATATAGACAAGAAAACGCCACTGGGCATAGCGAAAGAAACAAGAAATGAAGAGAAAATCCAAATGCTCGTGCAAAATGGAGCCACGGAGGAGGACAGGATCGACCAAGAGAAGACAGATCTCATGTGGGCCAGTGTAAAAACTGGAAATGTTAAGTCTGTCCTCAGTTTGCTAGAAAATAACACCTCGCCAAATTTAAAGAACCAAAAAGGGGAAACAGCCCTTCACATAGCTGCTGAAAGAGGGGACATTGAAACACTGAAGGTACTTGTACAGTATAAGGCAGATATCAACTCTGTGACCGATGATGACGAGACACCTCTGATGTTGGCCTGTGCTGATAGTTCGGTTAATGTGTTATGTGTGCAGTTTCTCTTAGAAAACAAAGCATTCCCCAATGTGACAGACATCAGAGGAGATACAGCTCTTCACCTGACAATTCGTTCAGGAGATATTGAAAAAGTTAAGATACTTGTACAATATGGAGCTGACGTAAATGTGAAGGATAGAAGTAAAAAAACACCCCTGATATTGGCCTCTCTGATGCAATTTGTTAATGCGGAATGTGTAAAGTTTCTTTTAGAGAACAAAGCTTTGCCCAATGGTGCAGACATCAATGGCGAAACGACTCTTCATGCTGCCCTTGGCGCAGGAGATATTGAAAAACTGAAGGTACTTTTACAATACGGCGCAGATGTAAACTCAAGAGATAAAAATGGCCTGACACCTCTGATGCTGGCATGTGCGAAGAGTTGTCTAAATGTGGATTGTGTAAAGGTTCTGCTAGAAGAAAACGCATTGCCGAATTTGGCAGATATCAGGGGCAATACAGCTCTTCACACTGCACTTCTTGCAGGAGATGTTGAAAAAGTGAAGATTCTTGTACAAAATGGGGCAGATGTAAATGCAATGGACAGAAATAAAAAGACACCCTTGACTTTGGCCTATTCCAAGATTTCCATTAATGTAGAATGTTTGAAAATTCTGTTAGAAAACGAAGCCTCGCCAGATGTGACAGATATCAGAGGTGAAACCGCGCTTCATAGGACAGTTCGTTCAAGGGATATTGAGAAATTAAAGATACTTACACAGTATGGGGCAGATGTAAACGCTAGGGATAAAAATGGACGCACACCTCTGATGTTGGCCTGTACTAAGAGTTTGTGTAATATGGATTGTGTAAAGTTTCTATTAGAAAACAAAGCCTTGCCCAATGTGGCAGACCACAAAGGCCAAACAGCGCTTCACCTTTTACTGTTGCCTAATGTGGGCGATTGGAAAAGAACAACAGCTCTCCCGGTGGATGAATGGAGTGTAAGAGCTGGGAAAATTAAGCTGCTTGTAGAATACGGGGCAGACCTGGAGGTAAAAACAGTTGAGGGAAGAACGTCCTTTCTTACTGCTGCACAGACAAGGAACTGTCAGCTCATTGAGCTTCTCCATGATTTAGGAGCTGATGTCTGTGCACAAGATGGGGAAGGACAAAATGCTATAATGATAGCAATGGAAACAGCTCACAGAAACCGCAAGACTTGTGATCAACAAATACTTCAATCTTTGATACACAAAGGTGTGCCGGTAAATCACAGAGACAAGAATGGCTGGACTCCACTCATGCTGCTGGCTATTACAGACGGAAATGTGGCAACTATGAAATGTTTAACAGCGGGTGGAGCAGATGTCCATGCAGTCGGGATTAAGCAAACAGAGACAGGTGGGCAAGAAATCACAGCTCTTTCCATCTTAATGGAGGGAGGCTCGTGGTTTGATAAAACTGCCTTTGCAAAAGAACTGATCAAATTTGGTGCTGTCAACGGCTTACCTGAACGATGCAATGATTTCCTACATCACATGATACGGCACAATCAGACTGAGCTGATCCAGCTGTTTCTAACAAATGGCATTGCACCTACGCTGACAGTTCGGCTACCCTGGGTTGACCTTGTTGGTCCTGTCTCCCCTTTAACTGCGGCGTTAGCAAATGGAAAAATCCCAGTGATTCAGTACATGTTGGGTAACTTGGTGCTGTGTCCCTGTGATATTTACGGGCATCCATACTTCACTAAATGGCGATCGACTTTGACTTCCAGGAACTGGACCGACGTTGTGACAATGATGGATGAGTTCTACTCCCAGCCCAAGTCTCTGTTCCAGCTGAGCTTTGTCACTGTCTCCCATGCTCTAGGCGGAGTACCAGGAAGAGTGGACAGAGTCAACAGTTTACCTCTGCCATTAAAATTTAAAGACAAACTATTGTTCAAGAGCACTGATGTTGTTATGGATCTCGAAAAGAACTAATTGAATTGCCTGGTTCCATTTTTGTTTCAGCCTGGAGTTTTCATCTTTTTCATACATGTTTTGACAGTAATTCCAGTTATGGAGATACTAAAGTGGGACACTTCTGGCAAGGCTAATAGAGCGTGGTATTTAGCGGCCAGTGAAAAATGCAGTGGTTTATGTAAAATTTAGTTGCGCAACTCTTGATCAGGACAATTTACAGCATCAACGTTTGAGAGAAATAAATCTATTCTTTCTTTCCATGGATTACAAAAGCTCTAGGGAATCATCACAAAATATGTACCAGAGGCGATACGATGTTGTCAATCCCGCTATTTTGAAGCTGAATAGAATTCAGAAAATATCTACTGCCTGATAACGTCATGCAGTACAATCTGATCTATTGTCACATATTGATATCCTGACGTTCCAATCACAGTTCCATTTAAATAATATTACATACAGGGAACAAAGCGGTGAAAGATTAAAAGAAGAAGATGTTTTATCGTATTTAGATTTCTTATAAAGCTGTTAGAAAGTTCAGTCAAAGAAAACAAAATTTCTGCAAGATTGAAGGGAAGAAAATGTCCGAGGTGTGTTTCAGTATGTGTGTGTTAAAAAAAAAAAAATTTTTTTTTTATTGGCGATTTTTGTTCATACATTCATACATGTACGTAATATTAACCAAATTCTTGCCGATGACCATATATAGATGTGAAGATCACTTGGATAATTTTTGTTTTATTTATACCTAATTATACTTCCATGTAGAATATTTCTCTTTCATTTTCTGCGCGTCATCTACAAAAATTCACAAATCACACTCTCTTAACTCTCACCCCCTCCTTTCATTTGAATTTAAGTGATGCCTTATGAAAGAAATCAATTCTTGTCACAGTCCGACTTTTCACGTAGTTATGTTGACTATGCCAGCACTGTTCACACTAAGTCATAATAAAATGTTTCTACAAAATGATAGAAGTCTTGTGGTCAATAAAATTCATAGTCGTATATAATGGTTGATTGGAATGTAGGTTTAAACAACTTTATTTGTTTGTGTGCATGTTTTGTTTTGTTTTGTTTTGTTTATGTTATGTTGTTCTTCTTGCTATTGTTGTTGTTGATGTTATTGTTGGTGTGATGGTCGTGGTGGTGGTTTTATGCTTTTACTTTAATCAGTTATAAAACTTCCGATAACGAAGGCTGTATTTGCTTTACTTTTTTTCAGTCCTGACAGAGTCCTTGCTGCCAGTAATCACAAAGGAAAAAACTAAGAGATATGGGACTAGAGGATAAAACAACAAACAAATAAACAAAATAAAACAAAAATATCAATACCCATTTTTGGTCGGCAATACCGATAACCTGTCTTGTGTTCAATTTTGCCAGTTTGATTGAACACAATCGGCAAGTTTTCAATGTTTCTTGTTTGGATGAAAGAGAGAAAAAATGTAGTCTGTCGGTGGAAGACAAGAGAGGGAGAGAGTGACAAAATAAAAGAATAAAACAAGGAGGGGGGTGCCACAATTTCCAGTGTGAAAAAAGAAAAAAAAACTGGCAAGAAGGTACAGAGTGCTCGTGTTTATGGTTAAAATTGTCCGTTTATTTGTATGTTACATCTAGCACTGCTTGTACATCATTAACAATAGAACCGACAAATTGTAAATGGGAATTAAATCATGCAAATCTTAATATTTGAACAGTATTTACTTGGTTATTCCCCTTTGACCGCTGAGCATTCACCCTTTACGAGCGCTGATTGTAAATCTTGATGAACTGAATTTTTTACATACACGGTCATTTCCCTTGGATTACCAGACACCCTCTGAGCTATCTTGGGTTGATGTCTTCATTTTAGTACTACTAGCTATGCATGAATACAAAAACACCATTTCTATTGTATTTGCGGGTCCAGCGGAGTCTACAGATAAATGATGACATGTGACTGTCCGTAAGCCTTACCTTGCCTGCTGGGCAGAGATTTGGTATGTACGTTTGTCAGAACATCGGCCCCTGTCCCCCTTGTGTGTTTACATTAAAGAATAAAAACAGTTATTTCCGCAGCTTCTAACGTTTCTTATTTCATATCAAAGATTAGTCCCCCAGTTGTTACTGCGCAGTTGTCAGGTAAAACTGTCGGCTAAGATGACGGACAGGTCAAGCAAGGAAGAGATTGATTAGCAGAGATATCGTGAGAATGACTCCCCCTCACCCTATTTCCACTCCTTCACGGCGCCACGGGTGTTGAAACTCATTCAAACACTGTAAGCGATAGCCGCAGAGACAGCCAGAGAGAGAAGAACTACATAGATAACAGTGATCCAGGACTAACCAATCAGCGAGAGAACCATCCCAGGGGAGGTTGAAAGGTGTATAGAAACCAGAACGACTAGCTTGTTTTGCTGCTGGAAACGTATTCCAGTAGTCTGGAAGAGAAGTAGAAACGCCAGTCGCAGTCCGATTGATCGTCAATTAAGTCGACGTTGTAAAAACAGGTACATACATGTACTTCTTGGGTTGACTTTTCTTTACAGTAGGTAGGGAATTTATGGCTCAGTCACTTCTCTATGGGAGACACCCTTGATAAATGTTAAACTTATTCAACCTCCAGATAATAATAGTAGTGAATAGTGTAATGATTGAATGATGCAGGAAAACGCCTGAAGTAAGTCTGTTCCTGAAGAATTCGATTTCAGACTTACCTCAGTCTGTCATTGGACAATTCATCTCTTGCTAAAGATGAGAAAAGTCGGTAAGAAAATTTTTACCACCGGCCCGACTGTTTCACATTATTTGCCAAGTACACGAAATATTACACTAGTAATGTCAAGAGGGATAAAATCGCTTTTTTTATCTTTTTTTTTTTTTAAATTTATTCTATATTTTCTATTTGAAGCGTGACTAACAGAAACTTCTGACAAAATACCGTATGATTAAAACTTTTGTTTTTGGTTTTTATTTTTGTTTTATTTTGCTTTGTGCGTGTGTGTGTCTGTGTGCGTGCGTGCGTGCGTGTGTGTGTGTGTGTGTGTGTGTGTGTGTGTGTGCGTGCGTGCGTGCGTGCGTGCGTGTATGTGGGTTTTCACAGCGAGAATGTTTCAATTATTGTTTGCCCCAGGTGTTTGAAGTACAGAATTGATGTTTGGTTTCCTTCTTGACAACGCCTGGCTTATTTGAGACGCCACACCATGAAATCAGGCGCTCGTCAAACTGAGGCGAACAGAGAAATCGTGTGTTTTTCAACAGTGAAAGAATATTTAAGGCAATTTTTGTTTCTTCATAGAACCCTTCTATATCAATGTAAAAATGCACGTCAGAGTTAAATATGTTGAAATAGATTGAGTAAAAGCCCAAAAACTGTAATTCAGCGGCATGGGCTGACGAAGATTAATAAGGATTTACAAAAGTGATCGGGCATTTTCTCAAAATTTCAGCTGCAACAACAGGTCATCCCCATCGTCTTTAATTGCCAATTCCTTGACCTCTACCTAGGATAGAACAACAACAACAACAACAAAAAATTCAAACAAAGAAAGGGAAACTTATGAGCTTAACATTGATACCAGTAACTCCGTATGCTCAAAATTTGACGAGAGCCTGATTTCAGCGTGTCGCATCTTATATCGTTTGTACGTGGCAATGAGAGGTAACCGTGACCTAACTGGCTGAAAAATTGGCTCGATCTGTTGACTATCCTATTATACCGGAGTAAAAATCTGCTCAGGGACTTGAAAGATTAAAGAGACAGAGAGGGGGGTGTGGAACGGGGAGGTGGAAGAGACGTGGGATGGGAGGAGGAGGGTTGGAGGGGGAGGTGGGAAGGAGGGACTAACAGAACCTTCGATATTAACATTAAAGGAGAAGGGTGCCCTCTGAAGTGACAGAACCTGGGTGAATGAATAAGAAATTGGCCTAGGGCCGGGAATGATGGACAGAAGAAAACAGAAAGAAAGGATTAACCAAAAATTAAATAATGGGGAAAAGGGTTAAGAATGTTAAACAGATAGAGTCAGCAATGGGGGGGGGGGGGAAGAATGGAAGGTACTGGTGGGACACAGTCTGAGGGCTGGTAAAGGTAACTTAGCCACAGATAATAAATATCTAAATATCTCAATTAACCAACCTTCTCTATTCGAATCTAACTTTTTTATAAAGCTGCATGGAAACGTGGGGGCGATTAGTGCAAATAAAATACAATGTTAAAATCTTATGAATTCACGTCCACCTGGACGATTATATTATTATTATTATTGTTTTAGCATAATTCAATATTAAAATTAAAACAGTGACAATCGGCCAGTTTTCAATGTTTCTTGTTTGGATGAAAGAGAGAAAAAATGTAGTCTGTAGATGGAAGACAAGAGAGAGAGAGTGACAAAATAAAAGAATAAAACAAGGAGGGGGTGCCAAAAGGAAGAAGAAAAAGATAAAGATAGAAAGAAAAATACAGAGGAAGAGAGCAAATGATGGATAGACAGATCGAAAGACAGACGCCTCTTTCACCAACTGACTGATTGATTGACCAAGAAACTTACTATTTCGTATCTCGCCAACTCACTTACTCACCGATTCAATTACTCATTTACTCCCTCACTCTCTCACTCACGCTCTCACTTATTCACTAACTCACTCACTTAGTCATTCTCGCACTTATTCACTCACTAACTTACTCATTCTCTCCCTCACTCACTCTCTCACACATTTTTAAATCATTTACTCATTCAAGTATTCACTCGCTCACTCGTTCATTTTATTCTCTCACTCATTCACGCACCCCCTCACTCATTTATTTTACTCATGCACTCACTGACCGACTGACGACTCATTCACTTAGTCACTCTCTTACGGACTTACATTTTTCGACATTTTGTCGTATCATTATCCCTTCAGAGAACACTTTCCTTAATACACACAAACACACATACACAGACAAAAACACACTTACCCATAAGTCTGAACAAAAAACAAAACAAAACAAAAATCCCTAACAAAACGTTTTTTTTTTTTTTTTAAAGAACGGCAATGCCCTGACTTTGAGAGAAAAGTGAACATCGTGGTACCAGAATGGGTATTTGTATCACATCTTTGGAACAGGACTTATCAACAATCAAGACATTTAGTATCCGCTGTTTTGGCACAACAAAGAGCACATAAATCATACACTAATGAACATTTGAAATTGTTTTTAACTCCTCTTCGGATGAGTGATTTTTCCACTCATAGAAATAGTCCATTATTTAATTCTGTAACAGTTAGCGATTTCAGGGAATACCCCATTGTCAGAAAAACTAGAGACAAAAATGGAAAGAAAATGGATAATTTAATAAGATAACTTTTCAAAACAACACATCGGAATCTTCAATTTCTTACTCCCATCGTTTCATCTTTACTGCTAAATCGTCTGTATATTATACTCCCACAAGAATATTATGGAGAGAAACTGAAATAATATCACCATAGTTATTCACAACAACACATTACAATTCTATTTCCAAAATAGCTTCATTTATAGCCTTACACAAAAATGCCGAACATAAAAATCACACAAATAATAAAGACACGCACATACGCACATACACACACACACACACAAAATGAATCAATGAAAAAAGAAGAGGGAGGAACAAATCTTTCAATATACTCAGTTTCTGTTTAGGAAATCAACACCCAAAATGTGCTCCATAAGGCCAGTTCACACTAGGGATTGTCTCCCGCTGAGTGCCTGAAGTCAAACAGACAGACAGGCAGGCACAAAGCCAGATGTATAGAAAGACAGACAGCAACTACAGATAGAGAGAGAGAAGAGGAGGATAGATAGATAGATAGATAGATAGATAGATAGATAGATAGATAGATAGATAGATAGATAGATAGAT
>JBCAUA010281811.1:0-19785 GCA_038406235.1 Peronia verruculata | reverse complement strand
AGGGAAGCCCGACGTCTAGCCTTCTCGGATAAGGGCGAATATATTTCGGAGGTCCCGTGTGTGCGTTACGCACGTTACCCTGACAAGAACCCTTGTCAGTTGAAAATCGATGGAAGAGTAGGCTGAGTGCCGCTGTCCTGGCAAAATTTCTAAATTCCAAATTTCTACCCACCAAGTTTTTTGGCAACTTCTAAAAGCCGAGATAATCCTACTTTCTTGGGATTGAAAGGCTTAAGAAAAACAACGAAACAAAACTATGTGAAAACTAGATTATAATAATGTTCATTTGCCAACGTCATGTATGTATACACCAGCACAATGTCCATATACTGCGCCAGTGCCGTGGCATTCGTGAACTGTTGTAGGTATTAAATATGACAGAGACGTGGAAAAGATGAAGTTTTGCATTTAGGACTTGCTCGTCGCTTGTCTATTTTTTATGGGATGAATCTCAGCTATGAAGACGGTAGATGTTGAGGGCAGAAAACGACCTCAGCGAGGGTGGGTGGGTTTGGGAAAGGTTAGGGGGGGGGGAGGAGAAAAAGGCTGCAAAATGGTAAAAGGAAGCACAAATTGTGTCCAGATCAGTCACAGGATACCATAATGCCATAAAATCCGTAGCCAAATAGCCCTCCCTCCCCAACCCCCACCCAAATTCCATCGAGCCCATCCCCCCCCCTTCTCCCCAAACCTCCGTGTGTGTGTGTGAGTGCGTGCGTGCGCGCGCGCGTATGTGTGTGTGTGTGTTTTCTATTGCCCTTTTAGTTTTTCTCGTTCTTTCAGCGAAAAGAAGTAACTTATGTTGGTGATGTAACTTTCATTTATTTACTTGTGTTTATTCTATTATTATTTTTGGTCACATCGCACTTTACCAGCGTAAGAATTACACGAGCTCTCAGCTTCTGTTAATCCTCTTAGGAGAATGGCAAGTCACATTATTCTGCAGATATTGTCCCTCCAGAGAGAGGGCGGGAGAGAATGACACACACACGCACACACAGAACAGACACATACAGAGACAGAGTGACAGAGATAGAGGGAGTAACTTTCCCAAAGATAAATCAGAAAAATCTCAGAATGTTCAATTTACCACAACTCAAAATCTTTAGTTTGCAGACATTATGTCTAATTATGAAAATAGAGGAAACCAGACAATTGTGTTGTGGATCAGAATGGATCTACCGTTATCTCACGTGTTCAATAACAACAGTGAAAGATGTACCAATAACAACTGGCTGTTTAGCACATCCATAATAAGTCTTACAACAAAGCCTATTTGTTCAAATCAAAACAACCACTTACAAAACTTGCATCCATCCAGAAAAGAATAATTTGTCATTATGAATAAAATAATATGGATCTTTATTTGATCTTGCCAACACTGCCAGCAAAAAAAAACCAAACAAACAAACAAAAAAATTAATATGTGTATACATCATGTACATGTACATAAACGTGTCCCCAGTCTGTGTCAGCATCTGATGGACTCATGAACAAGTTGATAGCAGTTCTCTCTAACTCATTGATATCTTCAAGCAAGTGCACAACTATAGATGCTATAACAGTATAACAATAATGGTGATGGAGGATACATGAATGATACGAGAAAGAAGTAAAAACAAATCTCAGACGGCACGAATGAAGCATTTTTGCTCACATCTTTCTTCATTCTTATGCACATGTAGATGTATATGGTACCTGAAGCTAGGATGAACTATGCAGCAACAACCAAAACCAGCTGAGCAATGTGATGTGATCAAGTCTTTACAGCGTGTCCCTATGCATTTACACAGAGTGCACAAAGTAAATGATGTGGAAATGATAGTAAGCCATCATAATGTGTCCATTAGAGTATACACAGTGTGCGACATGATGGAAAACTTACACAGGTGTCTGATTGTACATGTGCTACTTGCTCTTGTACACACAAAACCACATCAAAGCATATAATTGTATTTGCAGAACCGTATCTATATACAGTAATGAAAGGCAAACATAGGCTGCAGCTGTAGTTATAATCAAAATTGACTGGGAAATGTAACATGTCAAGTAACATTTTTCTTAAAAATCATTACATGGAAAAATGTAAATTTCCCACTGCATATTCATCAAGAATTATTACACACAAGCACACATAATACTGAATACCCTGCCCTCAATTAAAAGAAAAAAAATTCTTATATATAACTATTAAATATTCGTATGTCTCTTTGTCATTCAAGTATTGTCACTTAGTCAATCAAGCATCATTACTATGATCATCATCACTGAACAATAACTGACATTGACTTTTAAACTAATGTATTTTGTGTTGTTAGAAATATTCATATACTAAAAAGAGAGCACTGTAGCAAACAAAGCACTATTGTATGCCATTTTTGAACTATCATCAACAACCCTGGCATCCTGCAGTTTTCAAAGTATGCTCTAAAGCTCAGTTCTCGTCTCCAGTCGAGAGCTATCATAATGTTCCATGGATCAGATTTAACTTGTGCTGAGCATCAGCACAAAACAACAATATATCTCACAGCCAGTTAAAATGAGTTGTGTGTCGATTTTCCACCAAACTAAGTCTTTACTACATGTCTGACATGCAACTAGAAGGTGAAAACAGTTTTGAACTAGCTTTGCTATAGTCAGAGATAATTCACATTGAAGAGACAGATGGTGACTCTTCTACACCAGCTGAAAAAAAGGGAAAGTTTAGCACATACATCTATTTACTCACCTCACTGATTCTTCACATTATATTACACATTCTGCCCATAGGAGCAAAAGTTTCTTATTCAGAGATGAATGTTTTTTCAATTTCTGCAATACAAGAACATCGATAACTACCACCATTATCATATTCAACCCCAATTTCACAGTTCAAGTCCGGAGACTTACAACTCATTCTGACTGGCCACGAGATCTCTTGCTGGCCTTGAATTCATACTATTAGATTGCATTCTCCTAGGTAATGCAATCATCAAGTGTCCTTTGATACAACAGCTTTTTATTCATGGTTTGCCTGTTTCCCCATCAATCTATTCAATCTCATACTCTCCACAATGTTAGAATACAATTACAAACTACTGCTGCATTTCATTCTCAAAAGAAAAAAAAAAAGTTTATTATTCAATTAAGGAGAAGTAAATCGCACTTTTTTAATAACAATTTTGCAAGGAAAAGCTATTTTGCCAGTCCCTTGGACATGATCAAGTACAATGTACAAACATCAAAACAAAACAGAAAAAAATATCTTGCAGTCTTGCAAATTTCAGATACAAAAACAGTTTGTGTAGTACTTTTGAATATCCAACGACAGATTAGGAAGAAAGAATATCCTTTAGCCTGAGATACCATGTCTTTTTATGTGTCTACCATCCATAATATGAAGTTTCAGAAATTATTTTTTTAAACAAATGGTTGGGCCTGGCTAGATATGTACATGTACTATGGATAATGACTTTTTTTTTTTGTTACTGTTTACACTGACGTTGACAACTGCTACCTATTTACTCTCTGTAGCACCACTTTATTAGCTGTGACTGTGGGTGCCTACAGACATACATATAGACGTATATTATTTCACCAAGGACAGCACCATACTGGCAAGAACAGCACACTGCTACTTGTAAGGGTGCCTTTATGGCGAACCATGGATATAAACACATATATATTCATAATTTTGAGAGCAAAAATTGAAAGGAAATTTACCATCAACTGCAAATGACCACATTTTGATTAGCCACAAGTCGATACATGTATTACTATTATGGGCTATATACATCTGGGACTATGAAGATCTTCCTACACACTTCTCATAGGCATGTACTGATGTCCATATAATATTATGTCCATGTATATAACATAAAACACCATCCAAACAGACAAGTGAAAAATACAACAACCATAAACTTTATTCATAGACATGTAATACCGAGGAGAACAAGACACAAGCACAAACATGTATGTTGTTCATCATATCCATATATATGTACACACCCGTTATGAAACTATAAAAGAAATAGGAGGCAAATATCACATAACTAATAATGCCACACGATGATTCCAGAATTTTGTTTGAATTTCAAAAATAAAGAAATACCAAAGGTCAGGAGCAATGATGAATGACAGTTTAGCAAAAAAAAAAAAGAAGTCTACAGTAGTCTCTCTCTATAATTAAGTTATCTATGACATTTGTAAAAGAAAAAAAAGGAATAGCATTCTTTAATAATTTGATCACTTTGTCTGACAAGTCTCCCCCAGATTCCAACTACTGACTTTCCCAGCTACGGCCAGCTGAATCCTGGAAATTGGGCCCATCTTGGACTCATTGAATCTAATGTTTTCTTATTACACACTCATTAATGTAATATTCTAAATCTTTCAAGCAATGTTGCTTCCAACCAGACAAATGCCCACAATAAAAAATGCCTCCATTACCATAGAGCCATCATTACTCAAGCCATGACCATAGAGCCATCATTACTCAAGCCATGATCAGTTCAATTCTTCTTCTGGGAGGGATGAAATATTATGAATATAACATGCACACTGACAACCGTGTACTTTAAATTTTAGAAAAATGAAAAAGAATTG
Source organism: Peronia verruculata (assembly GCA_038406235.1). Classification (NCBI taxonomy): domain Eukaryota; kingdom Metazoa; phylum Mollusca; class Gastropoda; order Systellommatophora; family Onchidiidae; genus Peronia; species Peronia verruculata. The sequence goes on along the minus strand of JBCAUA010281811.1, from coordinate 15,198 downwards.
TAAAAAAATTACCTCTTTATGAAAAACTAAAAGGTAGGTGCTGTGAAAAGTTGGTGTGGACATATTTTGTTAAAGCAGTAATAACAAATCAAATACAAGTACATGCACTTGTAACAAACTTAGTATTTTCTTTTTCTACTCCAAACCTTCAGACATCAATACATGTACTAAAGACTTTTCTTCTTAAACAGAACAAGTAACAAAAAAAAAAAAAATGCAGTTCATACAATTTTACAAATTAACATTTTTCTGGCTTATATCAAACATTCTGAATGATATTTATTTTTAATTTCCTCTAATATCATTAAAAATAGAAACTCTTAAAGCTCAAAGAAAAATACATAAATAACATAAAATACAGAGAATGCGACTGAATATCTTGTGTTCACAATATGCCGAATAACTCAGGACAGGGAAAAAAAAAAAGCTAATGAGAACTCAAAGACAACCAACATATCATATGACAATCTTTCAAACATCCAAATGACATAACAAGCTTTGGCTATCAGGTTGAGGTCACAGTTCCCATAGGGTAACCAAACAATGATATACTATTCAACTTCTTCTTGAATCTGAAAGGAGATAAATCTAAGAAACACAAACACATCCATTATACTGTTGTATTTTTTTCAGTTTCACACAGTCCTGTGAGGCTTGTTACAGATATAGTATTGCTACTGGCCGAGATTTGTCATTCTTACAACAACACAATACTGATCATAGAAAAAACTGTTTATGTATTGGTCCGACTTCTTTACTTGACCCATTACTACAACATCTATGGGAGAAATGTATACCGGTATTCCTGTTGAGAATAAATATCTTGCATCCAGGGCAGATGAGTTGGAAGTCACACCGGGTGAATTCAAGTCACAGCCATTTTTGACCATTTTTTAAAAAAATATTTTCGGACTATGATACAAAATATTTCTTTTTTCAGATGAAAAAAGTTTAAATTGTCGTTTTGTGTAAACGAACAAAAACTTTAGTATCTTAGTCTGAAAGTAGTTAAAAAAGACCAAAAACGCCCGTATATATCTTCATTGACGGGTGCAACTTCCGACTCATTTGCCCTGGTCGCAAGACAAATTTAGTTCTTCAAATTTATATGTGAAATCAAAACGGAAAATCTTTACAGGTAGGTCTATAACAGCATTTTAGGTCACACACAGACTTTGAATGGATGGGTGTTACATTACAACATCACACGTACAAGACAAGAGAATGAAATGCTAAAAGCAGTAGATAAGGCCACAATCAAAGTTGAGAAAAGAACATAGAATTCAAGGACTACATCAGCTTTGAGAGATGCTGCAAGACTCTGCCATAAATATAGTGCAATAGATTATTTTACACAAACTGATGCCTCAAAATTTGATGCAGACTGTCTACCTGTAACTAACTTAAGACATTAAAAGCAAAAATAAAAAGCAGTCTTTAGAACCTGATAGATCTATGTTAAAAGACTGAATAAAATATGGTACTGGCTAAATTTTTTAACCTTTTGGTTCTTCACTGGTACAAAAATAGAACATTGTTTTTAAAAAATTTGAATGGTAAATAGCGTATTGGTGTATATAAGAGAAAATTCAAATTCAGTGTTGCACTCATTGTGTAAGAATTTTTTTTTTTAAAAATTAATAAAAGAAAACAAGTGCAATACAGTAGAATTATCATGCCTAGTATTTTTCTGCCAACTCCTAATTTTTCATTTTGGCTAACTGTAAAAGAATGCAAAGAAAAAATTCCCTTGCAAACTTCTCATTTGCTATGAATGTACAATGTGACTACATGTATTTGGATACACTGAACAGTTAGTTAATACAAAGTGAACATGGTACATTCACAGTGTCCAGGTTCTTTTTTGATGGGTAATCTGTAATATTACAAATTCTGACTCGTGCAACCCTGTGACGGTTGTTGTTCAATTACTATAAAATGACACCCAGAGAAGACGCATATCATTTCACGGTGGCATTAATGAAAGAAAACATGCTGCACAATTCCTGGTAAAGCACTCACAACAAGCTTGACAAGCTTTTGATTAAGCTGAAAATTGCAAATTAAATCCGGCTGCGTAAGGAAATATTATTTGCTGCAAAGTTTCCCTGAAAAAACATCTTAACTGTCGAGAATATTAGTCAGTCTCAAGGTTTGTCCAGTTTGGTTAAGCAGTACAAAAATCATGAACATTATCAACTCTATACGCTAATAGTCAAATCCGCAAAATTCCATTTTCACAACACCTCTCGCAAAGTACTGCATTAATAATATGCAAGACAATAGCACAGACTTCAGAGTCTACTTCCAAAACAATATGTAGAAGCAGGTGACAAAAAAATGAAGAAATCGTAAGGCATCAAACTGGCCACTCAATCACACCCCCACTGTAAACACAATAGATAAAAGAGCAGTTACATGGTAAAGAATACACTGCAAACATTCAGTCTCTACAATGACAGAGCAAAAGACCTATTCTAAATATCTCCCCCAATAAATGAAGTCTTTATCTTCATGTCCCTGTACTCTTTGTACAATGCCGTTAAATAGATACAAAATCCTGAAATTAACATTGTGAATGAAGGAAATGTGTGCAATCCAAATAATCTTAAGTAGATGATCTTATCTATGACCTGACATTCATAAAATATCCTTTTAAGCATCATTTTGGCACCCAAACAGTTAATGTTACGAGTTATGAGTTCACACATAAAAATTAGCCTGTACCATAATTAGACGCTAGGTCAACATATTTTAAAAATCAACATGTTGCAAACCATATATCAAATTCTGACACTAAGCAAATGTTCACAAGTGATTTCTAAGAATTCCTACCGACATAGTTTATAAAGTGTGTACTGCAAAAACACTGATTGCCCATAAGGTTGAGGGTCTAACTCATATATATAAGCTCACAAAATTCTTTACACCCAGCCTATTCACCCCCAGCTGAACATCAGAGAGAAAAATCTGTTCTGTAACTGTACAAGACTGCAAGGGAATTAAGAATGAATGAAAAGCAAACTCGCTATCACCACAGCACTGACCATTTCATTTACCATTGGATACCTATTAGTCAATCATACACTCAATAGTTTCCTTGCAAGATGTATTTCTAATCCCAGCATAAAGTACTCATGCTGCCAAAAATCTCAACTTTATGGAGTAAGCAAAGTATGTACAATGTACTAGGACTAAGAACAATCCATCTTTAACAGTATACTTTCTCTAACTGCGATGCCATTCGGTACAGTAGGTTTCTGAGATGTGATCATAAACACAGGTATATTTCATATTATACTATCAATTGCCGACTTTGCTGTAAAACCCACCCCTTTCCCACTATTATGATTTATCAAAGTTGACTTTAACAGCAGTGCAGTATGTAGGCTACCCACCAAGATATCAGCTCCCTCCCTACTACTATGACTAAGGTAAACTTCTAACACCAGTGCACCATGGGCATGCCCACGATATCTGCCCCTTCCTCACTACTACAGCTGAGGATAATTTTTAATACCAGTGTACCATGTGCCCACGAACATGTCTGGCTCTGTGAGGGATGAAAGATATAAGAACGATGCATCGTGGTGCACAATGTGATGAAATGTTTCAGTACTCAGTGAAACATCCTTTGGTTGAATATCGACATGAAGCTTTGACAAGTCATCAGTTGTTTTCAATGGCTCACTGGATGTGAAGACAGCAAATCAACATAGACAAGACTACAAATGCTGCCACAAAGAATTGAACTGTGATCATGGTGCTGGGTGGTTTGATGATCAAATTGCAAGAACACCATCCCCAAATGGACAGACCAAGGTGATAAAGAAGAAAACTTAAAAGACATGTACATTTGATATGTGGCAGGACTGGATGAAATGAGTCTGATGTTGCTAGTTTCTATCAAAACAAAGGGATGATGATCAACAGAAACAGTTCTAAGTAAGGTGGTCTCTACCTTAGAACCCGGTCACCGGGAGACAAAAAAAGCGGGCTCTTAGGCAGATGGATTCTTAGGTGGATTGACAAGTTATGCAACATGTCTGGCCACAAACTGTCTTCACTACTATGATTTGGTTGATCGTTCCTGTTAGTTAAAGATTTGTCTATGCAAATAAGCACAGCCTTCATCCCTGTGTGTGTGTGTGTTACAATTAGATCTAACAATTCCTATCTTTCTTGGCATATACATGTAATTACAACAGTACTGCCCAGCATTTAAACGTTGAGTTTTCACATAATGGTATCACTGTTGAAAACATTATATTGCTATGCTACCCTACAGATAGCATGAGTTACTCAAGTGTCTACAAACCGACTTGAAGAAGGAAAACAACTGATCAGTGAGGAGGCTTAACTTATTCCTCCTTAACCACAGAGCCAATCACAAGTGCTGTCCCACGTGTTGTCAAACAAAGAAATGGTTACGTAAGTCCACAATATGCAGTCAAAATCAACCATCAATTCCACTCCTTTGTCTACTTGTTCCCTCCTCGTCCCCATTTTTACAGTCTATCTGGCACTGTATGTTTCTCTCAAGTGGACCTTACACGATAAGCTACACGCCCAACACCAGGCTTTTATGTGACTTTTTTATTTGGGAATGGATTCTCAGAGGGATAAATTATAGAGGAAAAATTCAATTTCACAGGAGAGGCCATCCTAGATGGACCGGGCTCTTAGGTGGAGGGTTCTCATACGAAGACCACTGTAATTTACTTTGGTGACAAAATTATTTAACTGTTCTGTGATGAGATATTCATGGTCACACTTAACTCCTGTGACTCCAACTTTCCAATGGGTCTTTGACAAACAACGCATTTCGTTCAATCACGACACATTTCAAGGATGAAAATAACATGTTATAAGACACATAAATGAGACTGACAGCTGATGAATTAAAAAATAAAAGACATAATGTGATGATATGTAATATATACAGCAAAATATGCAGAGCAGTATAACAGTACTATTTTTTTAGTACATGTACATAACGTTTCATGAGACCATATTTTGTTATGGCTATAAAGCTGAGTCCGCATTCTTCAGATGTAATACTTTTGTGCTATTAAATGTGGAAAAGGAAAATAAAAATGACTAAACTGAGAACAGACAATGTAAGACAGTTCTGACAACAAAAACTAAAACAATTAAAGACATACTGAAATGTTTTCTTACGGACAAAAATGCCAGTAGTTAAAAACATTGTAGAAATGTCTTTCTCAAAAAGACTGTTGCAGTAGCAAAGACCCAGAAGATGTGAAAAGGAGAATAATATTAGACAATAATTTTGCACAAATGCACTTGTTCCTACAATAGAAGATAAAAAACACACACTCACAAAGATATATGAGTGCGACACAATGAAATCATGCGCTCGTCAAAATGAGGTGACCAGAGAAATCAGGTTTTTCATCAGCGAATGAATTACACAATTTTTTTTTCTTTGAAGAACTCTTCTATGTCAATCTAAAAATGTATTCAGAGTTAAATGTGTTCAAATAGAAGCCCAAAATTCCCAATTTAGTGGCATGGCCTAAAAAGCATTAAAAAGGATTCACAAGTGATCGCCATTTTCTCACTAAATTCAGCCCCTGCAACAGGTCGCCTTTTCTGTCTTTGACTGTCAATCTCTCGACTACTAAATAGGACAGAACAAAAATTTTTGTTCACAACCAAAAACGGACATAAACAATTTTCACAGTAATACTAATAACTCCATGCGCTCAAAATTTGACAAGAGCCTGATTTCATTGTGTCACATCTCATATATGGATTGCAATACATAAAACATCTTGGTGAAACATGATACAAATACATGCATGCTCTTGTCCCATTGGATATTTGTCCATGTATATGTATCATGTCTACACACATATTTATATCCTGGCTAACAGTCCAGATCTTGGAATGTTTCTATATCCTTCAACTTTTTTTTCTTTACTTTTCAAATGATTCTATATTATCATATAGATGATAACATGAATAAGAGTCCCCTTGCTTCTGTCTCAGTTCCATGGAAAGTAATCTTTTAAAAGATAAAAACTTTCTCCCTGTCACTTCATCAAATCCATCAATTCTGTGCCCTTTGTTGCATAACATAACAGGAGTAAAAAAAAAAAAAAAAGGAGACCAAAAAATCACTTGTAATAACACTCTTTCTCAAAGAAGGGTTCACCTAATGAACAGCACCTGCATCTGTAATGAACTTCCACTCTCAAATACAATGCAAATTTACATTCCTTTCATCCTTCACTGTTTTCATCAGCTGATGAAATCAAGGCAGGCTTTGTATGTTAACATACAACAGGTATCAGTACCACAATTGCAATCATTTCTGATACATGTTGACTCTAGAACGCGCATCATTATCACCTGTGCAATAATACAGAATGAATGCATATTCCCAATCAGAAACGCTGACATTAAGCATACATACGTGCCAAATATATATGCCTTCAACTTTATAATACATGATCTCACGTCAAAGACACAAATGTTTGCATGTGAAAGACTGATTTTGGTGTCAGTCTGATTCTACCCTTTAACAAATTCCAACCCTTCTCTCAGACACACACAAAAAACACAGTGTTGACAGTAAAACCAATTAAAGTGAAAAAAAAAAAAAAAGATGATTGTGAAATATATGTAATATATATTTTCATTAGATGGAATATGTACAAATGAAAGACTTCTTTATGTTTAGTATTTCATGTTGAGATCATTTAAAAAATCATTCATATAACATTTTACAATAATCTCCACACGCAAAAAAACGCATTCTGAATATTATTTCCTCTCTAAAACCACCTGAAAGTAACTTCACTGTACTCATGTGTCCTGTTGTAAAAATCTCACTGTTTACTCTTTAAGTTTTTCAAAATATTACAAGGACACGTAAAGTGATAATTATTATTTTAATTCCCTACCAAAAAGTTACAAAGATGCACTTCATTCAATTCATCCACATCTTAAAACTGATATTTCCAAGACCAAATAAAATGAAAGCCTGAGAGAAATCACACTCTGCCCAACCAGCAAATGGACATGCTCACACTCCAAAAAATTCATACTGCCATTCAATCACACCAATCACATCTACTTCTCTGTCAATGATATAAATCTATAGCAAGTAACCTATCCTTATTGTGAGTAAGCAACATCATAATGGTCAATCAGCAGTCAAGGTATCCAATCAATTCAAAATTTAATTTCACAAAAATACAGCATATGATGTGTCACAAATGAAAGAAACCAACCACCTATCATGTTATAATGTCTCAAACATATTCGATATACGTGTACTTCAAATTTTATCATTTTTCTATACTTACTTCATTCAACTATGTTTGTTTTGATAAAAATATATTGATTTTTTTCCAGTGAGCATCTTCCCAGATACAAGCAAAATAAATTCTTCTTAAGCATAAGGTGGGTCAGGAGAACTAAACCACTCAGAAGTCTTACTAAATCTGAAAGAAATAGTATTACTATGAGCACTGCTTCACACTGATTTTACATATGATTTTTTTTTTCACTGGTTTTAGACATGATTACTGTATCAATTTTAGATAATACAATTCACAAAAATTAGGTAAACAAAGAAATATATTCAGAGGTAGTAAAGTAAAAATTTAGATACTTAATTAAAAATGAAAAGATGCAAATCAATGGAAGTTTTTCCATGTCTCTGAAAAAGAGCATGTTGATGGACAAAAAAAAAAAAAAATGCTTTGGTATGGGGAGATTTTTGGATATATGAGAAAGTCATTTGTTATTAAAACCAATTTAAAGAAAAGAAAAAACACTAATTTATAATCAAAGAATATTGGAAAAGAAGCTAAACAAGCTTAGTGTCTAAAAAATAAATTTGTTCCAACATTTTGCAAAGTACATTAGAGCTCTCTTGGGGTAATAAGAGATCCGAAAATGTTTTTTTATGTTTTCATCACATTAGTTGTGATGAAATAAAATACTGACATTGACAAGAGGGAATGTTGGTTTATGGTGGGGGACGAATGCATTTATTTTTTAACAACACGATAATTTATTGTTTCATGCAGTTGCAAAATACTTCGGTGGCAAGATCTGACGAGAGCCTTTTTCAGTTCCACTCATCTTTTTTTGCTTAAGCACTGATGTAGACTATAATCTGGTTGATGAAAAAAGATCCACTAATTAAGTATATTCCTCATGAGAAATCCACTTTTCAATGAATCCATCCACTGCTGAAACAACATTACATATTGTATTATATTTACATCTCTTAAACTGATAGATTATCATGGACATGGGCATTATAACTTTTGCTTTAGGGATGGAATTTCTCCCTCACCGGATTCTTTGATTAGACTGAAAAAGAAAAAAAAAAAAAATCATGAACTGTCTGTTCTCTGTCCAGAAGCAAACTATTTATCCACCCTTGTTATGTGGAGGGAATTTTCACATTATACAACATTACACACACAGCCAGACCACAAGCTGTTGGATAGTTCATATTATCATTTTAATTAGCTCCAGTCTGAACTGAGGAGAGCACTGATAAGTGTACTGGTCCATCAGAATGTGTCACAGTTTAGTACCCGGTAGAATTGTTTTTTAAATATGGGACTATTCCATGTCCATTGCATACTAACAAATGCTGATGAAACCTCTGCCTAGAATTCAATTAAGAACTGGGAGTCTTTCTTGCATGATAGGATTGTTGGTTCACCTCCAATGAAAAACAGCTGTGAACAGAGGGTCAATGAAGAGTGATGAATAAACACCGTGCCAACAAATGTGAATGTGGTCATGTTGCTGTCAGTCTATTACTTTCCTGTCTTATAAGCAGGTACCTTCTCTGAAAATATGAATCTTGAACTCCTGCAATGGTTAGTGGTTTGGCCTTTGGCCAAGCTGTATCAACTGAACAAAGGATTTTCGTCTCCATCTTCTTCCTGACTATTCAGATTGATAACTGACTGGCAAAATTCATCCAAGACTGGCATGTCTTCCTCCAGTTTAGATACCAAGTCTCCCACATCGTTCAAGTAATCCACCACTGAGACCTTGTTGTCTTGTGCCTCGTACAGGTTGGGTGCACGGAACATCACACCTAGGAATGCCTTCACATCTCGAGGATCATCATCTGCAGCAAAGGGAGGTTTCTGAAAAAAAAAAAAAGTCACAAAAAATTCAGAAGTAGTTACAACAAAAATAAAAGTCAGGGTAGAAGCTCCATGTTAAGACTCTTTCTTTCTGAAAGTGGTGAAACTGTTACCTGTACGAGGAAATACAATGCATGTACCAGGCATTACATCCAACAGATAAGCTTTTGCAAATTATCATCAATCTCGTTCCCAAAAATTGAATTGTTCCAAATGCAATGTCCTTGAAAAAGAATTTATCTCTCCAAAACTCTACGACCCATGAACAAATACACATTTTTGCAATCACAAACAAGTTTATGTGAATTGAAATATGTTCACTGTAAAAATGTCCATTGACTATAAAGATATCCCTTGATCACAGAATCTGATGCAAAGCTTCGGTTGTCTATTTATATCTTCCTTGACAATTAAGGGAAAGAAAAGGCTGGCCAATTTGTCAAAGATTTCTCCAGTATTAGGAAATTAAATAACTCTAGTGCAACATGAGCACGATGCAAAACGTTGTACAATAATGTGTGTTCAAATGAAAACATCTGATGATCAGATCTAAGGCATGGCCAAGATCAGATTTATTCAAACATAATACAACAATTTGCTAGCATATACAAATCAGCAGATTATTCTTTTGTTACTTTCTGAGCACTCTGAAGTGTATAAAATTAAAGCGAAGAAGACAAATGTCACTTACATCAACCATGACAAATTCATCTTCCATTGCCATCTTTTGTCCCCTGATGATTTCCTGGCCTGAGTCTGGGTTATTCTCCTTTTCATCCTCATCCACCCTTTCACACTGTCTCCCTTCTTTCTTCCTAATGGCTGCACTATCCACGTTGTCTTCTCCGTTTCTTTCCACTCCACATCGAGCTGCTGCTGCCATTTGCTGCTCCTGTCGAGCCATCATGCTCCTTCGCATCAGGCCTTCAAAAGGAACTTCATGATCCAAATTTTTCTGCTGACTAGGCCTTTGAGATGCAAAAGCACCTACAACTGGTTCTGGAAGCTCTTCCATGTTGAATATACTGTGAGGAGAATGCAAACGAAAAAGGAAACTTCAAAATAATTCTCATGAAATACAATCAAAGATCTGATAACAGCTCAATGTATGGTGCTCGGCCAGGTGAAAAGGTAAAGGGGCTGTCAAAGGAAGCTTTTCTGGGAAAACCTGATTCTATTGATTGTGGAGCAAAAGAGGTTAGAACTGAACATTAACAAATGTAGTCAAATAATTATCCTTTTCAGTGAGATCAACAACTCTCTCTATAAAAATTTGATGTTGTGACATATATGTGTATAAGCCAGATGGGTCCCTATAGTCCGTGTCAAATTATTTCAGTTTCTTTTTCTTAAGGACTGACTTTATTACAGAGGTAGGTATCATCATGTCTCTACATGAGAACTAAGAATCAAAAGTTCCTGAAAATATTGCTAACAAAATCCTACCTGGACTGGGAAAAGACAGCATTTTCTCTTGCCATCCTGGCCCTCATTTCATTGTCCTCTCGTTCCATTGATGATGGGGAAACTGCAAAGCAGTATGGACTATCCGACCGATTACTGGCACTAGATACAAAACAGAATTCATAAATACCAATCAATCATGTTAAGTGTCCAGTATTCATTTCAGCTTTAGCAAGGCTTTTATCTGTCATATTATATTTCGTAATTTTCCAAATGTGAACTGGCTGCTTTTATTGAGACAGAGTAAAATGAAGAAAGCAAATTCCATTGAAAAATCAATTCCTCAAACACTTTGTTTCCTCCTCTGGTACATGGGTTTGATTTACATGCTAAATTTAATTCTGTGCAGAGGTTCAGGAAAAAAAACAAACGAACAAGAAAGAATAGGTAACTTGATTGTGGGGGTATGGGGGGGGGGGGGGGAGGGGGAGAATCCGGATTCCACAACCCTAGCATATCTGATACTTTTGCGTATAGGCTCATCCAAATGCTGTTTTTATTGTTAACTCGTTTTGCAAACCACAATTCTTTTGAAATGCTTTAGAGAATCTGAATAGTAGCAGATGACTTTGATGAAAAATACATAACACTGTCCATTGGAAGCCTCACCAAAACAATATCGTACAATTTTTTTATGCAAAATTAATTCTACTGATGAATGTGACAAATGGAAAATTACACAACCATACACTGATATGCCTTATTGTCTTTGGGAATGTATTCAATTTTCTGTAACAAATTTTTGGGAAGTTGGTACTTATTCAAAATTAGGCTGTCATGATCATGCTTCTTCTACACACTCAAAGGCGAAAAAAATGTCTGTAAGTTACTAAAAAAAATAAAATTATTTGACAATGACGACACTCTGACCAATATATTCTGTATACTCCACCATGCAGAGTGGTATAACATTTTGTATTATAACATGGTGAGGAAATATATCTGAGCGTGATAAAAGAAAAATAAACTGTAGATGTATCAAGAAAATGGCTGGTACTTCGGCTACTTATACTAGGAGGCGTATCAAAATTTGGGAGGAAGACTCTATGGACCCACTTTATATTCCCAAGGCAATGGGCATTTGCTGCACTTAAGAACTAATCATGAGCATTGCAGAAATTTGTTTCTGTCATCAGTGACAAGCTTATTATTACAAAAAAATGTCTTAAAATTAAAACAACTGTCCACCAGCAACTAATCAAATACATCAAAAAAGTTGAAAAACAGTATGAAAAATCTTGAACTGAGTTAATAAAATAAACTATCACTAGCCAAATTTTTGAGCCCGCTGAGCTCTTTGTCGGGGCAAATATACATAACATTGATATGCTTATCACTGGAATGTTTCTTCCATCTCCCTTGCTCTGATTATACTACTCATGACATTTCTGTCTATACGTTTATATATGTAAATGTATCCTGTGTATATACCATGTTTCACCAACTGTGAGTGGAATATGCTTTTGAGAACAAATAAATTATATCATACCTTATCTCTCATTTCAGTTTCAGAAATAAACTTGTATTCTGTTTCCTTTTAAGTCTTTCGAAACAAAAAGACTAAGCTATTCAAATCAAATATGACAAATTTGGATGATTATATGCTCAATTGTCTGTAAAATGACAATCAAACATTCAATGGACACAAGATACGTGAGAAAGCTCAAAAGTTTGCAATGTATTTGAAAAAACTTGTATACCAAAGAACATTTATGTTACCTTCTGTGAAGGGGTGAACTGCATGGCTGAGGGTCTGATACAGCAGGCACATCTGAAGCTCGTCTGTATTCTTGAACAAAATAGTTGTCAGTAACCTCTATAGCAGCCATCGCAGAGGCCGACATCTCTGGGGAGAGCAGCAGCTGTGTGCGGAATGATGCATTTATGGTCAGCAGTCCATGGGCTGTGGGGACCGATCCAGCCCTCACTGTCTTGAATCCTTCTCCTAGCAAATGAGTCTGTTAAAGATAAATATACATAACAGAACTGATGTTTTTGCATGGTTGCTGACCTGACAAGGGCCCAAGCAGAGAATTTAGGAGGAAAAAAAATCAGGGATAATTTTTAAAAAACAATCAATTTACACACCAATCCACTGACAAAACATGTTAGCGTTGTCAAATCTTGGCATTTTAGATAAGCAGCACCTATAAATAATTCTTGCTTGAACATGATCGCAAGACAAAACTTAAGATTTGACAGTAACCATACATGCACTGAATAAGTTTTTGTTTTCTTATCTCCTCAGCTTAATCAATGTTAAGAGAGGAACATGTGAATAATGGATTTTAGAAGTCACTGAGAAAATAATATCTAAATTAAAAGATCATTTTGATAAAGGTCTCTTCTCGAGAGCAGAATGAAAGAAAACTACGGAAGATTACAAAATATCCTATTCTGCATTTTCAAAGAACAGCCAAACTTGGGCCAAATTAAACTCTAAATCTAGTAACATGTGGTGGAATGCACACTTGGACTGTTTTCAGAGCTATACTAGATCCATATCAATATTTAAGATTGAACAGCAAAATGCTCAATTCCCCATTTCAAAATTTTTAAAGATCTAGATCTAAGTATACAAAGCCTCCAATAAGGGTTACATGTCCTAGGCTTCTAAAAATCCATCATATGGGCATTGGCGATTCCTGTTAAGTTTACTGCTATCAAGAGAATAAAAAATTCTGCCCTCATTGCTGCCACCCTGGGCATGTAACTTGACCTAACTGGACAGAATATGCTAGACGGGTTTGCTTTTGCGTTAAGGTATGATCTGGACCAGTCGCATAAGATTGCATAAAGTCCCTCCCCGTATTTTTCAGCACAATAATATAGAATGAGAAAATTTAGAGAGAAGGCTGGCATTACCAGAGGCCCAGTCCCGGCTCATGGTACTAGACAAGTAATCATGGGACAATGGCATTTGAAAAAAACACTGATCATTGTTAATCACTTATCGGGCGCAAAATTAGACAAAAGCTTTTAATTATGACTTGAATTTACGTTGCATGTAAGAAATCTAGATCTAGATCTCAAAAAACTCTGCTGACTGAAACTGCAAACAAGGTATGGTGCATCTAAAGGAGAAAAATGAAACAATGTGCTGATCAATAGATCTAGGTTATGTTCTGAGATTTCATACCTGCAGTTGGGCAAAAATCTTGTGAGTTTACCAATGCATCATTTTTCTCCACTATTAATATTATTATTACTATATATGTATTATTAATTTTGTAAAATTTTCAGGATTAAAAGCACTTTTCCAGGTGTCTGGGATTTCACTTAAAATCCGGAAGGATCCTGGTTTTTCTGGGAGGACAAACTCTAGTTCTTTTTCCCCATGTGCTACAAAACAGAATGAAGGAAAGAGTAAAGAGATAAAATTTTGATTTGTCACAGCATCACAAATGCTGACAATTTTTTTTTTTCATTTTCTGGGAAATTCCACTTGCCTAAGACAGATTTCAAAAAAAAAAAAAAAAAGAGCAAGAGAAACATATGAAAGTGATATGAAAGTGCTGTAAACAAATATTTTGTTTTATTTTATTCATGACTTACTTGTGGTTTTCCTAAATAAAACCGATAGCTCAATTTATAACCGCCACCTTTCTCTCCCTGATTTCTGGCTAATCTGTAGGCTGGCATGGCTCTTGTGGCACTCATCAAGGACTTCAGAGTCACACCTATTAAAATATCCAAATAATGTCAAACAATTATTTTCGGAAGCAAAATAAAAGCATATGTGACAACTCCCTTTCTCAAAAAGTGACACTAATCTAACTTGGCTGAAATGTCACTTTACAAAAGGCAAAACTACCACGATAATGTCAATGGAATGTTCCTCACTTCATTGGTTTTTATTTTCTTTCCAATTTAATACTAAAATACTAATATTTTGATTTAATACTAAAATGTCTTTTGATGAATTTTGTTTTCCACAGTACAATTTATAACAGATAAAACTGATGATTTTCATACTTTACAGTTCTTCCAGCAATATGTCAACATGTAAAACTCTTCTTGATCATCAGACATAGTGTATTCCAGCTAAATTCCTTTCAGTTTTAGCATCGACTATTTCGTACCCATACATCACAACAAAATATAGACAAAATCTATAGCTTTTTTTTTTTCTTTTTATTTGCACTCACCCATTCTGGTAAATATATGCTGTATTCTATTTGCAGACATATCCAAACTGCTTAAATTAAAACTCAAGTCCCAAGCTTCCAAGAACATGTGATCCCCATCATTTGTAATCAGAGGAATTTCTACACAAATACTGTGATCCTTCACTGGGAAAGACTTCACCCCATCAAACACCTTCTTTATTTGTTCTTCAATGGAAGGGTTGTCAGGAATTGTGATACAGAACTGCAAACAAATAATTCAGATAAAATAAATTCAAATAAATAAAAAAACAAATTAGTAAGAAATCAAAGAATAGATATAAAACTTAGAAAACAAAATGAAGGATGTAAGCATATATCTCTGATTCTAATCCCAGGGTGGACTGCGAGCTGTCAACTCTTAGCAGCCTGCTTTGTCGTGTAAATGTGTGTTTGGGAGTGTCCTCTTTACAGAG